>JAADXJ010000099.1:0-45294 GCA_023337735.1 Pythium biforme | reverse complement strand
TTGAGAGCCAGACGCTGTGCTCGGCACACTCTTGAACCTTCCAGACAGGCAGGCTGGACTCGCCCCGCAGACGAGACAGAACGACTTGAACCGACGAGTTGAGTATGTCACGGCGCAGCACATCCGCTGAGCACGGAAGTAATCGAATTTCCACGATATATAACGGGGTGGAAATGTTGCATGAGTCCAACACATTGCAGTTGGGTCTAGGGTTAGAACTAAGCGCAACCACGGCGATTACCGTGATTATGTCTGTGTTCGCGTTGGACGATATCTAGCGGATAATATCCCAGTTTGTGCCAATCGCCATTGGACTGCGCGATTGAGTGGCTACTGGATTCCTGGCATGAAAGGCCTGCAAGCTCTCGTCGACTGTGGGGCGTCGAACAACTGCGTTCGGCGGGAGTCACAGGAGGATCTCGTGATGGAGTTCGTCATGCGCGAGATCCTTCCGACAAAAATGATGTTGCGGCATGCAACAGGCGCATCCGCGAACGTAATGAAGCGCATAATGGGCATCCGCTACGCGCTCGAATGCAGCAAGCACGAAGATGACTTCATCGTGGCGACCTCGATGACGCGTTGGACCTCATCTTGGGCTTCCAGTGGCTTCGTCGATATGAGCCACGGGTCAGTTGGTGGTATCGATCCGTGAACATGTTTGCCGCTCTCTCATCAGATGGCCATATGATGTTGGTCTTTCGCGTCTTCATCTACGTGGATGTGTGGAAAGTGAGTGCGACAGCTGTGCTGGTCACTCGGTCGTTAGTACGACTGCGTAAGACTATGGTGGAACGGACTATTCCATCATATTGATCAAAATGCCAGCGGCTGTGTAGAGACGCGTGCAGCTCTAAAGACTCCTCATGCAATTAAGTCATATGAGTCGAGTGCTACTCGCGCGAATAAATCGCACGGCAGGGCCCAGCATGCTTGCCGCGAGAGCAGCATCACGACCAGAAGAAATCAACGACTGCCGCAAAGAGACAGAATCGTCGACTGCTTTCGACTAGCGCGTCAAATGCGGAGGATCGCTGCAGTAACGTCACGGTAGCGCGAGGACACTGCGTGCAAAAAGCTGCATCAATTAACTAAGCCGATCCACGTCTTCGTAAACTACGGCACAAGAGTTGGTGTATCGACTCTTGAGCTCGTGGCGCCTCCGAAGCCGACCTAGGGGGAACACAAGAGGCTTTTGAACGATCAGCATCGTGGAATTCATCACGCAGATAAAAAACTCGTCGCGGAGGACGCGTACACGACCGACATTCGGTCGTCTGTGGTGTTTGCTGAGGATGAGCAAGTCATCAGCAGCTCATTAGAGTGTCCTCGATCAATCAACGCCCTTTGGCTTGCGATCGGCCTCACTGCCGGCAGGGGCAGTTGGACGGACAAACAGTGAAGAAACACCAAACCCAAGACAAGCATCTGCATCTCGCTCAACTGCTCGCCCCGTCCAGCTCTAGGCTCGCGTCGCTCAGGGGTCCCGCGATTCCCTTCGAGTATGCGTAGAAGGTCGTCCTCGTGGATTGCTCCGAGCTCGAGCTGGAGGCGTACCTCGACGCTCAGAAGTCCTACCTCAAGAAGAACAGTCAGCACGAAGCATGCGGCGTCTGCTTCCCTCGCTAATTCGAGCACACGATGCACTACGCGATCTACAAGTGCGGCTCCTCGACGTGTCGCGCATTCTCCCGCGGTGAAGATTGCGAATGGTTCGCCAAGTCGATCATCTGCGGCGTGACGAAGCGATGCGTCGTCTTCCAGCACGGCCATCATCTCTCCACGTTGAGATTACCGCCTCGCGCTCGGCTCAACATCAGGATGAAGCGATTCGTTCGTGACCAGACGGATGCGAAGGTGGCGCCGTCACGTATCCTAAACGAGATGATCGACACTTTCTCGCTTCACAACGCCTCAGATCTAGTCGCAGCTCACGGACAGCGACTACGTGAAAGACCTGGAAACTCTCGCGGCAGCCAAGCCGTATCACGAGGAACTAAACGAGAAGACGTCCTACGCGTACGGTACCCGGTCAGCGTGAACGGTGACCCTGCTCTGATGACAGGCGATGTAAGTGACTCTTCCGTGATCGGCTTTGCGACAAAGACGACGATCCGGAACCTCGCGTACTTGGCAACAAATGTGCTTCATGTCGACGCGATTTTCAAGCTCAACAAGTGCAGCTTTCCAGTGGTGATTGTCGGTGTGTCGGACGTATGGCGCCAATCACCCGGTCTGTTTCTTCATCACGTCGGATCTCAAGCAACCGCAGATCGAGAGTATCATCCGTGCGACGTTCGGCCAGTTCCAGACGATCACAGGCACCGTGCCGGTGGTCACGTACGTGATGGCGGACGCCGACAAGGCCGAACGGAACGCGATGGAAGCCGTCATCGCTCAAGAGCTCAACGTTGCCATTCGTCCGACATTCCTGATGTGTTTGTTCCACGTGATGTCGAACGTCAAGAAGTACATCCTCGGTATGTCGGCTCCTCGCGTGAGCTCGTGTTCAAGCACGTCTACCGCATCCAGAACGCACGTACCCCACAAGATCTTCATTCACGTGTGGGCGAAGCGCTTGAGGTGTGGGAGAGGCGACCTGATTGCGTGGAATTCCAGCGCAAGTTCACGAAATAGTGGCTCTCAGGCCGCTTCTCGCTGTGGCAGTGCCTCGCTTCACTGCCAGGATTCGCGAAGACCAACAACCCAGTCGAGCAATGCAACAAGCAGGTCAAGACGACTACACGCTCCGCACCAAGATCAACGTCAGCAGGCTCGCACAAGAGTTGCTCCGTCTTGCGGGCCACCAGTCAGCTCGCCAGAAGCCGTTCGAGCTAACGCCACGTCGGACCGAAGACCTGGTCAAATGCTACAAGGAATTGACGAAGGAAGACCACCTCGTCGTCAAGTCCTACCGCAGCGCGGTTGCATTCATGCTCGACGGTGACAACCGCCGTATCTACCACGGATTTCAACGTGGGATCGACCAGCCGAAGCCCAGGGTCAAGCTCAAGGCCGTGTTCGACGAGGAAGCGCTTGTGAGCGACCATCAAATTAAAGTTTCTAGCAACCATTGTTGGGGTGGTCTGTTGACGTCGACGCTGCTACCTGCGAGTGTCGTGTGTGGTTCAAGTTTGGCTACTGTGTACATTTGATTACTGCGCGAATGCACGTTTGACTTCATGCGTTGAGGGCGTATCCAAGAAGCGCAAGTTCGTGAACAAGAAGGCCTCAGTAGTACCACGCAAAGGTAGGCAGCCCGTGGTTGGGCACGCTCTGGCGATGGAGTAGGCGAGAATACGAGAGAGAATATGAGTGAATAGAGCTGGTTGTTTTATTCCCGTGTTTCCTGGGTTTACGCTAGTGATCTAGCTTGCTCGAAACTTGCAGTTATAGCAATCTACTACTCACGGATCTGGCGCTTGTAGCGCGCGATAGTTGGTGCCGAGACTGAGAAACAGTTAAGGAAAATCTTGCTTACTGCGCCGACGAAAGGAACGTGGTAGCGATAGCGGACGCGTTGGCCGGTCGAGCGAACACGGTTGGGGCAGGCCTCGTCCGCCACATCGAATATGGCTAGTGCGATGATGGTGCTAGCTTTCTTTTCTCCTGGTCCCGAACGCTGGAGGTACCGGACAAACACCTCCAGAGAGGATGCTTTCCCGGACAGACATTTACCACATCCGTCGGTGTTGATGAGAGACGTAACGAGGTGTCAGACGGGTTCATCCGGTACATATGCCGGTTGCAGCGGCTCAATCGTATCAGCCGGCATCGCTGCTGAGCTCACAACGTTCGGAAATGCATGGCACATCAAGGTTGTCGAGAACCAATCGCACCCGACGCGGTTTGACACGGTGGTAGGTGTTCTAAAGTAGTGAGTTTGTTTCTTGGGGTGATACTAAACGACCCAGCGTACATAGTATAATCAAGTCTTTTACACAGGACTGAGAATGATATCAGAAAGTAGGTATGACGAAGAGAGAGAGGAAGCGAGAGAAATAGAGAGGTTCCGTTCACTGCATGTATTATAGCATTGGTTCGGGCGTTCCCGGCCCACAAGAAGTGAATCCGCCATCTGAGCAGGCAGCACACAACGTCATGCAAGACAGACACTGTGTCCCACCGTCACCCCAAGCAGTATCACCTCCATACGCTAGACCGCGAATTCCCAAGTGGGGGAATGGAGCACTACAATTGGAACAGTGCCTCCCTCCGTACATGATCGTATCCGGAAAACACGAAAAGTCGTGGGGAGGATTTGAAAGGACGTATCCGAACGGGATCGTAGGTTTGGCATTGATCGCCCGCACAAAGGGACGTATCCGGTAACACGAAAGGTCGCGATTTGGAGGTGCGTATCCGGATAGTTTTGCAGTGAGGAGTGGCCTGTGTGCTCAGTCTTCAAGATGCCGAAAACAGGAAGAGCACGAAGAGAACCGCCGTTCTTTCGGGCTTGCTACGTCAGTCGTGAGCGACGCCTTGGGCAGGTGGGTGGAACATTGGTTTTATCCAGTTCAGTAAATTTTGGGTGGCTCACGGCCGAACCCTGGTGAGCGTGCCAATCGCTCAGACATGTTTTTGGAGGCGAAGGCAATAAACTTAAATAAAGGTTGATGGCTATGTTTCCTAGAGAGATGGAGAATGGTGAGATGCTGCAGCATTTGCTGGATGACGTGTATATTTCCCCATCATTTCGAACAGTCACGAGAATTTTAGAGGGTAATGTAAATTCGTTGCTTGATCGTGCACTGGGCGAGACCACTGGTGTTGGACAAGCAACACAAGCTGATGTCGCGCTCACCGAGAACCTCACTGAGAACTTTGACACAGCAGCGCTCACCGAGATCCTTGACACCGATCTCGGCCTCTGGTCCGACGACGACTGGCCCGAACCGACGCTTGTTGCCATTGCATCTGTAACATTGCTCGAACCGGATGCGCAGCCGCTGACGCCGCAGATCACGCTTCCAGCAACAACGGCATTAGCTCACATCACTTCCCCGCCACTGTCGTTCGTCCCTGCGTCGCGTGCATCAACCTCTTGGCCACCCCCATCCCTCGAATTATAACCCACCAATTGTTTTTTATTGTCGCCTCGCTCCGCGTCTCCCCCCATGTCTCCCCGCTCCCTGGCCAGTCGTGTCGATCGGTATCTCCCCGCTCAGTACCGTTCCTTCGCTCGCCATCACCGATACCCACGCTGCATTCGTCGGAACCCGAGCCACCGACGCAACGAGATGTTTTGCAAACCCGCAATTTTTACGCACTTGTCGACACATCCACGAAGGATCTTTTCGAGGCTGATCGCGTCACGGCGTGGTTCCCGTCAGACGAATACGTCGAGGTGGTCTGGGCCAACTCACTCGTTCCGTTGACCTCAATCAACATCGACTGGACCCGTCGTCGCTTGTTGCCCCCGCCAAACCTGGGAAAACATCTTGCATGGCGCGACGAGTTGTTCGGGTGGTCGAGCACGTTGATGGAGTCGACTACGCGCGCAGTCGCTGGGCGCGAACGATCGAGTCGCGTGCCAACGTGACACCGGCACTGTTCAAGGCGTTCATGGACGCATGCTTCAAGTAATGCAGGTCACACAGTGTATTTGTTTGAGATCTACATAAACGTCACAATAAACCGTCAGACATCGACCACCCACTCACTAGCGCTAGCGCACGTACTTAGAGTTCGAGTAGATCCTAAGCGTGTTGTAGAGCGTGTTGTAGAGCAAGCTGTGGTCACCTGTCGAGCTTTGGAGGATTCATAGTGGCGCCGCACATCCGCCACATCTGGGACATCAAAGTCATTAGGTATCTCCGGAAACGATGGCCACTAAACGTTAGAATCAGGCGGCGTACGTGGCAGCAAGCACACGTTTGCTGGACCCGCACTGAGACTTCGGCCGGCTGGGGCAGGGGTGAGCTCGGTGGGCGGTGGAAAGGCAGCATTTGGCTCAGAAACTACACTAGGGAAATGCATCAGAGTGCCAAGTCAGCTACTGGCATCGCACACAGCATAGAGACACACGTACGGCTAGAGGGCGACGCCACGATGCTATTGAGCCGTCGCACGGCGGAGGGCGTGTCCTGGGGACGACAGGGCGGCTCGCCGCTTCGACCGATATGGCGGCGGCACAATTTGGCTCGGAAAGTGTACTTGGAGAAAAGGCATGGTAGGGTCGACTAAGATAGAGGCATCGCACACAGCACAGATACACACATACGGCTAGAGGGCGACATCACGATGCTATCGAGCCGTCTCACGGTGGAGGGTGTGTCCTGGGAACGACAGGGCGGCTCGCCGCGTTGGATGATTTGGCCGCGGCATTGTGCGTTTCGTGTGTGGGTCACAAGCGAGCGAGATGACACCACTAATGAGTACAGTATACGAGTGCTTAAACAGGGCCATCTTGCTGAAGCGGTCCACAAACACAAGGATGCAGTCATTTCTTGTGCTCACCTTCGCGGGAAACCCGGAGTTACAGTCCATGAAGACCGACTCACAGCACTGTGTCGGAACCGGCAGACATTGCAGTGGAGCGCGAAGTGAAGACCCTGGCTTCACTCGCTGGCAGACTTGGAGAGGTAGACTCTCTCACATTGCCAGCAGCGAGACGTTCTGAAAAGTTCTTGTCGATCGCCCCGACTTGTTCACGACGCAGCGGCCGCTGTTTCATGACACATTAACCCTTTCGTTGCCCACACATTTTCTAATGTAAGAATTCCAAATGTTATGTTTCGGGCTCCCACAAAATGACTGTATTTTGGTCATTTAATACTGTTTTCCGGTAGCCCTTTCTGCTTTTTGGGCCCAAATTTTTGTTGGATATTGCCAAAATGACCAGATTTGGTTCAACGATTCTGCATACAAAGAGCAAGAATTATGCGTTTGGCACGCATCGGAGGATGATTTCTCAAGAATTTGCCAGGATCCAGCGACCAATTATGTGGTGTTGAGCCCAAAGGATAAAAAAGAACTCTTTTTTTGCTGTGTGCTTTCTGTTCCAACTGATATCGTACCACACCTGAGAAATATTCCATTACCTGCACTCACCTCTGTGGTCACTCACTACTGTCGCCCGTTTGGCCAGTATTACGGTATGGACACGTACGGGGGTCGGCGGGCTCATGCGTACTGAGCCTTACATCAAGAACCGAAAGTCACACACAGGTGGGATTTGACCCCACGCCATTATCGCGATCATCTGGAGTAACAACCAGTGCACCACCAGGACATAACCCCGCAGCACATCGAAATGTTCCTCTTGGTCTTACCATGGAGGGTAGGGTGAATATGCCACAACTCTAGAACGATATTGACCAGAATACCATCCATCTCGTTGCAGTGCCGACATCGATCACAGGAGAAGGCTGTGCCCGTGTCTTCGTCGACACGATCTTTCGACGCCACAGCTTGCCGCGTGACCTGGTCTCACATCGACATCCACGGTTCACGACGGAGTTCTAGCGCGCCGTGTTCGGTCGCTAGGATAACGTTCTTTCATTTATTGAAGGGGACATAGTGTTGCTATAACTACTAACCTCGCACATGCAGTCACGAACGTCGGCAGCTCGAAGCTGCTGCCGAAGTATGTCGGCCCCTTCCGCGTGTTCCGCCGCCTAGGCACCGCGTGCACCCTGCTAAGCGTCCGTTTTACGTTGGCCAACTCCGCCCGTATCATCAGTACGCGGGTTCTTCCGGATGGTTAAGCAAGTTCCGGTAGTCCCTCGCCAAAACAGTCAGCTCCTACGCAAGCTTCTTCAGCCGATGGCGATCCTCGGCTGAATGCAGGTGGGTCTCCGTGAAGTCCACACTGAGCCGCTGATGCTCAGTCTCCAGCTCCAGTCGAGCCGACCGCTCGGCTGCAACATCTTGACCAAGACTCGTACCTTTTGACAGCCAGAGGAGATCTTCCAGTCGTCGGCGCCGCCGCCGCCGCTGGATGACTTCCATAGTGCCCAGTGCTGGATTCGGCGCCTGTTAAACCACAAGCATCAACTCGTACGAGTTATCTCGTTCGTTGGCGCGGTAATCCGCCGTTGGTGGATAGCTGGGAGCAGCGCGCTGCGCTCCTCCAGGATGTTCCTGACCTCGGCGAGCTGTACGACGAGGCCCACCCTGTTCGGGCCATCGTGCGGGACCGCGCGGCGTTTGCATTCTGGATCGCTTCCCACAGGTCCGATGAGACGTGCCGCCAGAGTTCATGATTTGGATCCGTGAACACTGAGCGGCGCGAGCATCGTGCCGGGCACACACAGTGGGTAGCTTCCCACACGAAGCACTGCAAGCTCTCTTCGCGTGCGGTGCACATTCATGCGTGCACCGATCTCGGTGCTCATTTCAAACTTCATGCGCGCCGCGTTTCCCCATCCACGGCTCAACGACTCCGGCGTGGCAGACGTTGGTCACGAACTGAGTCCAGGCTTGAACCAGTGCCTCCGGTCGATTGCCGCTCGGGCGTCCCAGAGCGGCTGTGGAACAAGCGACTCGGGAAGGAATAGAACCCGGTGACTCAAATTTATGAGCCATCATGCGATACGAACCCATACCAAATCCAACCGGTTTTAGCGGGTATTTTCAAAATACGGTACACTTTGTGCTTGTGAACTCCTCCTTGTTCCCTAGTGTCAAAATGGCGGTCGACAAGAAGCAGCGCCTAGTGCCGGGGGCCATGTACATCCCCCCGACGCCCGCCGCCGCCACTCCCGCGACCGCGGCTCCATCCTCCTTCACGTCTGCCTCCTCCTCTGCCTCTGGCTCCGCTGCCGTACCCGCTGCCTCCTCCACCACTGCGGCCCCTGCGGCTTCCTACTCCGCTGCGTCTACGTCTACCTCCGCCCCGACGTCTACCACGTCCAAGCCGTCGCCGAAGCTCGCGGCGGCTGCGTCGCCCGCGCCGTCACATGCATCCGCTGCAAAGGCGCTCACGCCCAACAAACCGCTGGGCGAGCTGCTGCGCTCCATCGAGCCGCGCTTTTGCTTCCAGCCGGCCGTGGAGGAGCTGCTCCTGGACATGGCGTCCGACTTTGTGGAGGACGTCGTCGCGTTCTCCTCGCGACTGTCCAAGCACCGCCGCTCGACGGAGCTGCAGGCCAAGGACCTCCAGTTTTGCCTTGCCAAAAACTACGGCATCTCGCTCGCGGGCGCGTCATCGGCCGTCTCCAATAGCAGCGCCGCTGAGCTCAGTGCGCTCGGCGCCGACGTCGTCGTGCGCGCCAAGCCCGCAAAGAACTCGCTCCACATGCACCGTATGGCGCTCAAGCGCAAGACGCTGCAGCGGACGGCCACCAAGCTCAAGAAGAGCGCGTCGCTCAAGGCCGGAGGCGACGGGCCCGGCGGCGGCAGCGTCGTGCGGAAAGCCATCCACCGCAAGAACAGCACGGTCGACGCCAAGTGAGGAGATCTAGCACCTCAGAGACAGAACACAGTCAGGGCAAACGAAAGACGCCAAGAGAGGACTGTATTTATATCACCCGCACCGTGCACCCCATACACTCCCATACACACGTTCGTGTTTCGTTTTTTGCAGAATGAAACACAAGAGAAAGAAAACGCAAGCTGTTCTCACACGAGCTCCGTGAGCCCCGACACGACATCAGCATCGAAGTCAAGACGCGGCACCTTGGCCGTGGGGACCATCATGCCGGCCGGAGTCATCGTCGCACGACCAGTGGTAGCGGCCGCGGTGCCATCGGTCGGGCGCGCGCGCTTCTTGTACTTGGCTCCCTTGAGTGACGCCGCCGGGAGGATCGCCGTGTCCTTGCTCAGATCTTCGGCGGCCGGGATCTCGATGCGAAGGCTGCAGCACACTTCGGCATACCTTGAGGCCTTGTAGATAGGGTCGAAGCCGTCCATGAGCATGGCCTCGTTGGCCAAGTGCAAGCTCACGGCGATGAAATGGCGGCACGGGATGCCCAACTGGAACATCTGGCCGCACGTGCACGTGCGCAACGAGAGGTCCACGCGGTGCGTGATCTTGGGGCGCTCGCCCGAGCGCCATGTGAACGCGACCTGCTCGTCGCACAGTCGGACCATGTACATCTCCGACTCTTGGAGCTCCTGGCGGTAGAGCGCGTCGGCGCCGGGCGTAAGCAGCGGGTTCTCGGCCATAAGCTTCTGCGAGAGCTGGTTCTTCTTGAACACGCTGTCCATGAGGAACGCGAGAAAGCCGTACATGAGATCGAACGGGGCCTCGTCGCTGTTCTGGACGTCCGAACCGCGGGTGGCTTCTTCCGCCGCGGTGCTCGACCACTTGTATAGGCGGATGGATCGATTCAAGTGGTACGCCCAGTTCTTTGGATGCACGGCACGGATGAAAGCGGCAGCCGGCGCGTTCAAGCTCTCGAGCTGCGCCAGCACCTTCAGAAACCCCTCTTCGGTGTCTTGGCTCTGCATATCCCAAATGAGCTCCTCGAGCGCGCCGAGCTGTGGGATGTTCTTGTCGCGGTTGATCTCGTCGATGAGGCTGCGCACGCAGAACATGATCTTCGCATTGCGCGCTTCGTGGGCGAGCGCACGCAGCAGTCCGTTTTGGTTGTGGCTGCAAAACACGGGGCAGCCGTCGAATCGCACGCCGCCAGCCTTGGCGAGCGACAGGAACCACTTCATGTGGTCCATCTCACTGTTCGGCAAAAGCGCGAATGCCAGCACTTGGCTCTGCAGGTTACCATCGCGGCCGATGAGCAGCACTAAACTGCCAGTGTAGCTGACGCTGTCAAAGTTGATGACCTTGATGCCAAACACCTGCTGCATGCAGATCAGCGAGAGCGACATGGCGTTCGGCATGATGAAGGCGCGCACAAAATGGTCTTGCTCGTCCTTCTCGTACGAGATCGTCGAGCCGGGGTTCTTCTTCGCGAACGAGTCCAGAAGACTCGGGATAAATTTGTAGCTCTCCGTGAGATCGTCTGTCGAGGTTGCGACCACGAGGCGCTGGGCACGGTAGGCCATGCCACGCGGGATCTTGATACCCGACTCTGAGTTCGAGAGGAAGTTATCCGTCAGCAGCTTGCCACTCGACTTGGAGTGGGTAACCACGGCCTGGCGGAAGAAGCGCATCTCGGCGAGCTGGCGTGCCGTTGGTTTGGCCTCACCCGTACAGTGGTCCGAGTGCTTGAGGTTCATAGCCGAGATCTTCCAGTTCTTCGACTTCCATCCCTTCACTAGCTGGACAAACCAGAGGCACTTTTCGTCCGAGCACACGTACTTCTTGTTGCTGCCGCCGTTGTTCTTCTTGCACAGCTTGGAGCGCTTGCGCTGCACAACAAGCGTGAAGTCACTGATGGCTTTCGTCGCTTCCTTGCCCGTGCTCCAGCGCATCTCATGGGTGAGCTGGTACTTGGACAGATCGTCTACCAACAGCGACGCCGCAGGGTTGTTCTGGAGTCGGTCGCTCGAGGCCGCGGCCGACGCCGCCAGCGCCTTCTGAGCCTGCTGCTCCTTCTTGCGTGCACTAAAGTTGCACGTCTCGAGACACTCCTTCGAGTGCAGCAAGTGCATCGACAGCACCGTGTAGCTCTCGTTCCCGTCGTTCGACTGCTCCAGGACGACCATCCACTCGCAGTTCGAGTTGCGGTGGTTCTGGCACACGACGCGGCGCACGACGATCGGGCGGCCTTCAAACATCATGTCGCTCGGTTTCTCGGCCACGACGCGGCGACCCATCTGGTACGCGAGCCCGCGCACGACGGTCACGCCTTCCTTCCACGTGCCAAAGACCATGCCGACTTGCACATGGCCGCCCACAGACGCCGCGCTGTTCGATGCCACGAGCGCGTCGCTGGGCGCCACGACGTCTTCGCGCATCATGCGCTGGAACGCACCGGGCGCGGAGGTCGCCAACGAGGCGCCCGAGAGCGCCGTGACGGCCGCCGCCGCCGCGGCTGCGTCGTGGATGATCGCGGATGCCGCTGCGGACACGGAAGCGGCGTCGCCCGCCGTCGACGATTCAGCACAGTGGGTCTTGTGGTGCACTGTGTTCATGCTCGAGATCTTCCACTTTTTCTCGCTCTTGATGTACGAGAGCCGCACGAACCACTTGCACTCGGGCGCGTTCTCGCACTCGACCACAACGACGTTGGCCTGCTGCGCGCTCGCACTGGCCGCCGCTGCCGGGGTCACTCCGCCCACGGCCACGCTTGTCGAAGCAGCGGACGACGGAGACGTGCCGGTCGGCGCCGTGGTCACCGCCATGGCCTCCGCTGTCCCATCCGTCTCGCCGGCAATCGTCGAAATCGCATCGGTTGTCGTCCCGTGGCTTGTAGACGCCGGCAGCGGTTGCTGGACGCGCACGCGGCGCTGCTGCGTGGCGCCCGCGAACGCCTCGATCACGGCGACGGCGTCATGGAACGTCCCGAAGCGGTCTTCCTTGCGGAGGGCAATCGCAGCCGAAGTCATCACGTGCGCGGAGGACCGTGTCGCCTTTTGAGAATTCCCGCGCGGCACTCCACTCCACTTTTTCTCTCTCTCTCTCTCGACCGCTTGCTCTCTTCCCAGCCGGCCCCCTCCAAGATTTCAAACTAAAACCTCAGTTACCAAAACGAGGTTTTATCCAAAATGAGGTGTGAGGTCGATTGCAGCCAGAGGCACTCACGCGAGGGAACCAGATCACGCTGGAAACGGACAGATCAAAAATGCGGCGATGGCTGCCGACGGCGGCGCGCGGCGCGTGCGTCTTTTGTGAGAAGGACGCCTTCGCGGTGCGGAACCACGTGCTGTTTGAGGTAGGTGAGGTTTATCTTTCCCTTATGGAGGTGTTGTTGGCGTCTAAAAACCGTTTCTCATGACGAATCTCAGAACGAAGTCGTGGTCGCTATTGAGGACAAGAACCCACGCGCCCAACTGCACTGGCTCGTCATCTCCAAAGCCCACATCCCGTCGGTAGATGATTTGACGATAGAGCATGCTGAATTGTGTATGTACAGATACGTTTTGATGGATCATCCAAGTGACGGACGGGTAGACTCATGAGGGTGGTGCATGTAGTGTCTACCATGATCACCACGGGACGCAATTTGCTCGCAAAAGAAGGCTTCATTGATCCGTCACAATACCAGTGAGTACATGGGTTCAACGGAGAGTAGCTGCTTTGTTAACTGACACATCTTCTTTGATGCGGTAGGCTTGGCTTCCACAAGCCACCGTTCACATCCGTTCCGCATCTCCATCTCCATTGCCTCGGCCTTCCATTCCTCCCGGCCTGGAACCAGCTCAGGTTCACGCCGACGACTTTGCTGGACAGCTACGTGGACGCAGAAAGCGTCGTGGCCTCCCTGCAACAACGCGACACACCGCTCGAACGGTAGCAAAAATATAGATTGGAAATGCATTAACTTACTCGAACGAGCCTGACTCCATGTACTTGAACTGGTGGCCCTGTGTGCTCTGTGGCTTCGTCTTGGTGACGTACTTGTTGACGCGGATCGACTTGAGCAGACCGTCCGACATCTCACGGAACGTCTCTTCGAGGCTCTCGACCGTCTCGTTGTGCGCCATCTTGATCTTCTGGAGCGACTCAGCGTTCTTCTCGCGGGGCTTGTCGGTCATGAGCTGTCGGTCGGCATCCTCCATCTCCGGGTCCTCGCGGGTGCGCAGCAAGAGCGGGATGTCCGCCGTGTTGGGCGTCGCCATGCGTGGCACACACACAAAGTGCTGAATCATGTCCGGTATCTCCTCGTTCATGTTCTCCAGCTGCTTGGAGATCACCATAAACTGGCTCAGCAGCTCCGGCCTGCCGAATCATTTCCCACGCGTCAGGATCTTTCGTCATGTAAAATAAACCTTAAGCCAAAAGCCAAACGTACCAGGTGCTTGCCGGATTCCACGCGAGGTTGTGCTCGAGACGCCCCACCGTGTGCCGCAGGTGCTCCGCGCGCGCGCGGATGCTGCCAAGCGCGCGATCCACATCACCGCCAGGGCCCGAGCCGCTGCCGCCGTACTGCATGCTTCCACCAAAATGAGGAGGTGTGGAGGACCGGGACCCGGCCAGGTTCACCCTCTTATGGAATCAGACTCTGACACCAGGTACCGGTAATAGACCGGTATAACCACGTGTTGAAGTGGTGGGAAAGAAAGGCCTGAAACGCCCAGACGCAGACACAAAATAACAAAAAATGATGCAAGAGCATGCGCGTCTCTTTCATATAAAGAATGGAGCGGGGCGTGGACTTGAGCTTCTTCTTCCACGTCAGGTTCTAGTTGCAATTGCAGCCGCTGTTGTTGCCTGAGCGGTGGGTCTCCTCCGAGAGCTGTACAAACAAATTGATGAGTTTCGTTCCCTTGCTACAACCATCCTTCAATCTTTTATGTTCACCACGTACCACAGCGCCCTTGGGACGGTTCGTATCGCCCACCATCTCGCGGATCGTGATCAACTCCGATGCCATCGTGAGGAACGCCTCCTCCACGTTCTGCGCATTCTTTGCACTCGTCTCGAGAAACGGAATGGCCAGACTATCCGCAAACGCCTTCGCCGTCTCGTACGGAACGGCACGGTTCTCGCTGATATCGCTCTTGTTGCCCACGAGGAGCTTGCAGGTGCCTTCGCTGGCGTACCGATTGACTTCGTTCAGCCAGTCGTTGACATGGTCGAAAGATTCCTACACTCACAGAAAGGATCCTCAGTACGAGTCTGACGAACCCACGCACGCACGGGGTTGTCTGTTTTGTACCTGACTCGTGACATCGTAGACCATGATGATGCCGTCCGCGCCGCGGTAGTACGCGCTAGTGATGGTACGGAAGCGCTCTTGGCCTGCCGTGTCCCACTACAAGACAGCATCGATGAAGTGCGTTAGTGACATCAGGGTACAATGTCAACCCGCACCAGGAAGACAACTCACGATCTGAAGTTTGATGGTCTTCTTGTCAATCTTGACGGTGCGGAAACGCTAAAGAATCAACAACTCCCATGATGAGCATCTGTGCAGAACGAGCTTCGGCATGGAGCACCACGTACGAAGTCCACGCCGATGGTCGTGATGTAGCTCTCGGTGAACGCATCATCCTGCACACCAAGATCTCTCTCGTCAGCTCTTGATTCATCCACTCGTTCTCAGCCATGAAGACGCACCGCAAAGCGCAGCAGCAGGCACGACTTGCCGACGCCGGAGTCGCCTATCAGTACGAGTTTGAACAAGTGGTCGCTACAACACGTACGCAACGCATCAGTCCTAGTTGCCCTCTCTCCTTCTCATCCGACTTGGCCAGCGGCCACGCACTAGTCTCGGGACATCGTGGATTCTGAGGGTGGTCTTTCGGCGGCGGATATCGAGAGGCGTCTTCGGGTGTGTGTGCAGCGGGCGGGAAACGCGTGGCGCCGAAGATAAGTTTAGCGGCGCGACGGAGGAGGTTGGGGTCGCTTGTGGGTGTTTTCTTTCCAGTCTTCGTCTGTTTCGCCCTTCCCAAAAAGTGAGCAAGTTCTCCAGGGAAACCTTCTATATCTGATGACGTCACCGCACGAAAGGTTCAAGTTCCACATGTATCCGATGTGAGAGGTTGGTGTGCCAGATACACATCTGGACCACCAAGTGAGTCCAGCTTCAAGCACGTCGTTGTCGTTCCCCTTGTCGGCCACGAACTGTGCTTTCTACCTGTCGGCATCCTCCATTTCTAGATCATCGTGGTTACGCAGCAAGAGCAGGCTCTTGTTAGCAACGAGGAGCTTGCAGGCGCCTTCACTGGTGCACTAATTGACTTTGTTCAGCCAATCGTTGACATGGTCGAAAGATTCCCACACTCGCAGAAAGTATCCTATGTACGCTGACAAATTGGTGCCTGTGAAAACTCCTGTCGCTGAGAGTGCGGTAGAGCTTTGGGCCCGCCGTATCCCACTGCAAGGCAACAGTGACGAGCTGGGTTAGCTACGCGGTGCATAGTCAGCAGGCAGCTCTGCACCGTCGCCCTACGATATGTAGCTGGATGGTCTTCATGTCAATCTCGACTTTGGGAAGACACGAGAAGATGATGGACATAGGGGTGAAGACCACGTATCCGCAGATGAGCCGCACAGCTCGGGGATACTCGCACCCTTACCAATTCCACGCCGACAGCTCAAACTCCGCCATCCACATCGACCCCACACCCGGGCTGTTTATGTTCTCTGGAACTCTCCACGTATCCTCCCATATACGATTATGCAATGGAGTTCCACATGTATCCGATATGAAAGTCTAAGCACCAGATTGCCATCTGGGCCGTTAAGTGGGTCTATCGTCAAGTCCAATGTCCCACCATTTTGGACCGACCCGCCCACAGCACGACACGCGCGAGAACGAGCCGAGCGACACGACAGACAACCGACAACAGACACGATGGCCAAGCGCGCGACGGAGGTCGAGCTGAGCGAGGACGCGTGCCGCGTGTGCGCCTCAGAGGACGACGAAGAGTTCCTCGTGCTCTGCGATGGCTGCGACCGCCCATTCCACACGTACTGCCACGCCGGGTGCGTCTGCTGCCGCCAAAAGCCCAAGGGCAACTTCAATCGCAAGCCCGCGGTGCCCGAGGGCGACTGGTTCTGCAAGTTCTGCGCGGGGCGAATCCCGCCGCTCGGTGCGTTTTGGCGAAGAGGGTCTTTTTCTGTGTGGGGTAAACGAGATAGTGACCACAAAATGGGATTTGGAATGCGAAGCGGAAGGCGCCAAGGCCGTTTCCGCGGTCTTCGCGTTCGGTGACAACGAAGACGGACAGGTCGGTGCTCGTTGCTGTATATCATCTGTTTCACCATCACAACATTGCTCATCTTCTTCATGCGGATCGTCGGTGACACGGATAGCTCGGTCTTGTGGATGTCGAAGACAAGGCTGTGTGGTCCCCGACGCGCGTGACGCAACTCGACCCGATCGGCGTCGTCCAAATCGCGAGTACGGAAACCTCGACGCTCGTGCTCTGCAACGACGGAAATCTTTACTCCGTCGGTACTGGTAATGCTGGTCAGCTTGGGCACAATGACATCGTCCACGAGAAGCTCTCGCACTTTCGTTTGGTGAGTCCAGAGCCCCCGCCATCTCGTGTTCATGGTCGTCTTGTGCTCATCGAATTTCGTGTCCACTTGTGCAGATCGAGGCGCTCACAGCTGAGAAGCGCCCCAAGATTGACGGAAGGCGAGTTTGGCTCGCATGTCATGTAGCCCACTCGGTCATTCCTGACTAACGGTGCGAATGGAATCTCAGTTTCAAGCAGATCAACACTGGCCGCGACTTCTGCCTCGCTCTCACAGTCGAAGGTCACGTGTACACGTGGGGTAACGGCGAGTTTGGCCAGCTTGGCCACCAAGAGAACAAGATCAAGAAGGCGCCGAAGAAAATCTCCGCTCTCCGCGAGCTCGAGATTCCTGTGGACTTAGGTTCGTGCCGGTCGAGTCGTGGACCTGCTGCTTGGATTTCCGGTGCTGATGCAGGATGATTCTGACGGCTTTTGCTTTTAGCGTCCTGCGGTGATGATTTCATCGTGATGACCTCGGCCGACCTCGCTGATGCTGATCAGTTTAGCACTCAGAAGCCCGGTGTGATGATGAGCATGGGTGCGAACACTCATGGCCAGCTGGGCGAAGGAACCGGCCGCAACCAGTGGGTTCCGCAGTTGCTGAACAAGGATGGGCCCGCCTTCACCAAGGTTCGTTCCTGTGGATCAACTGCAAGCGATGCACCGCAGATGATTGACGCTGTTGAAATGTTTCTTCGAAGGCTGAGGATGCGACCATTGATGAGCCCGTCGAGTTTCTTCTTGGTCGTGATATCCGAATCCTTGCTACCGGCAAGGCGCACTGTATCGCTGTCCCTACGAAGTGAGTGGTGTATCTCTGAACAGTCTCCATTGTCGGATCACCAACGTTGAGAGTTTTACTCCGTAGGATGAAGGGTCTTTGGGCGTGGGGCTTTGGCGAGATGGGCCAGCTGGGACTTCCTCGACCGGCGGCGCCAGAGGGCCAGTCCCGCTTTTTCCGCTCGCAGTTCCGCGTGCCTCGCCCTCGGTTCGTGAAGGTACGTTTGTGACTGTGCTGAGACTACCTACCCGATGCTTGCATAGCCTCTGACTGCTTTTTGTTTTTGCATTTGGTCCAGGCGCTTGAAAACGAAACCGTTGTCCAGGTGGCGTGCGGTGGGCAACACACACTGGTGTTGCTTGCCGACGGTCGATTGTTGGGCATGGGCGACAACGAGTTTGGGCAAGTGGGCGTTTCGGCTGAAAACGGAGATGGCGAAGAGAAGAAAAAGACCGTGGATCTGCCCACGCACATCCAGACCCTCTCCTCCGCTGGTCAGATCCGCCGGATCGCGTGTGGTGAGGCGCACTCAGTGGTGCTCACTTCTGATGGCGCGGTCTACACGTGGGGACTCGGTAAGTACGGCCAGTTGGGCCATGGTGAGGCCCACCCGGGCCCCCTCCACACACCCACCAAGGTTGCAAGCCTGCCGAAGATCAAGAAGGTGTTTTCAGGACGGAACCAAGTCTTTGCGGTCGAGTTCACGAACGGTACGACGAGAGGATCGCTTCACGCGTTTTTTATCTGATCCCGTCGAATGGTTATCTGATCTTGTTTCTTTCTGGTATGCTGTAGACACCATCAAGCCTGCCGTCGTTCCTGCGTCAGAGGGCAAGGCCGGTGGACCGAAGAAGCGTGGCGCCCCGGCACGCAAGCCTGCTGCGGGCGCCGCGAAGAAGGGCAAGAAGTAGCAGAGACGAAGATGCTGCGATTGCGACACAACCAAGCTGAAGGACAGTTCTTAACTGATACAGTCGAAATATACCCCCTGAAATTGTAACCGTATAACTTTGGCTGTTCAGTCGTTACGTCGTACCTCAAGGGGATACCGTAACCGGCGCTCATGGGGTCGCTTTCTCTTCACACGAAGAGATCCGTCCGCGCGTCGCCATGAACCCGCAGCAGTACGCGACGTACGGCGCGCAGCAGCAGCAACAACAGCAGCAGTTCTATGGGCGCACGGGCCCCGCGGCCTTTGGCGCCTCGCAGTTTGCGACGGTCGGGCGCACGGGAAGCATGACCGGCGGCGCTGGTGGTGGCATGATGCCCGTGCCGCTGCACGCGTGGTCGCCGCCGTCGCCGCACGAGCACCAGTATTACGACATGCTCTTCGCGATCGCGGACGAAGAAAAGCGCAATGCCATCGGAGGGCGCATCGCCGTCGCGTTCTTTTCGCGTTCGGGTGTCGACAAGTTCCATCTCCGTGAGGTTCGTTTTGTTTGTGGATATTCGTGGCTCTTCGGTCGCTGACCTGAGAACAATTGACGCTGACCGCGCTCTGTAGATCTGGACGATCGCAGACTCGCAGCAGCGAAGCGAGCTGTCGCGGAACGAGTTCCACGTGGCGATGCGGCTCATCAGCATGGCGCAACGCGGCGAGCAGGTCTCTGCGCAGCGCTTCCATGAGCTGGCGTCGACTCCGTTCCCGCTGCCGACCTTCGAGGGGATCGCTCCACCACCACCGATGATGGCCCCGACCATGATGCAGCCACCAAGCCAACAAGCTCCGCCACCTGTGGCACCGACGGGCCAGACGTCTGGAGGATACGCAGTCACAGAAGAGGAGAAGCAGCGGTACGACGGGATCTTCCAGCAGTACGACACGGACCACGATGGATTCCTGCACGGCGGCGAGGCGGTCCAGTTGTTTGGTATGTCGGGCCTAGACCGAGGGGTACGTGCTGGCGGATACAGGAAACGGCATGAATTTGTTGATTTTCTAAAGTCGTTTTCCTCTAAGGTGCTGCGCGAGATCTGGGCGCTGGCAGATCGCGGCCAGGACAGTCTGCTCGACGTCAAGGAGTTCTACATTGCAATGCACCTGATCGTGTGTGTCAGCAAGCGTGGCCTGCCGCTGCCAAAGGAATTGCCCGCAGAAATGGCCGAATCCGTGTTTCCGACCCGAAGCTCGTTCACCAGTGCGTCAACCGATCTGCTCGCCTCGCTCGCGAATGTGGCAGCAGCGCCGGGATCCCGCACCAGCTCGATGTCCACGTCGTACATGGCCGCGGCCCCTGCGCCTCCCGCGTCGGCAAATGCTCCGCAAGAGCTGATCCCACCGGCCGACCCGATGGACGCGTTTGCGGCGTTGTCGCCAGCGATCGAATCGGCGCAGCCGAGCCGTACGGGCTCTTTTGGGCGCACAAACTCTGGGTCGTCGCAGCCGGGTGTGTCTGCGCCACCGCCTGTAAGTCGTCTCTCGGCAACGGGCTTCTCCCTAGACGTAGCCATGACATCGCTAAACCTGGCCCCGCCTCCGGTGCCAACGCCCCCAGCATCTTCCACAGGAAGCTTTAGTGGGAACTCCATGGGCACGGGCATGATGGGCATGGGCATGGGGATGACCGGCAGTCACATGGGTATGAGCACCCGTGAGCGAACCGGTTCGGCAAGCTCTGCATCCAGCTTCGCGAGTGTGTCGACCGACGCGAGCGCAGCCTATGTCTCCAACAGCATGATCCAATCTACGCCACCTGCCCCGGGCTTTGCCTCCATGGGCAACATCCCTGGGCTTGGCGCGCCCTATGCGACTCCCACACCACAGGCGCACGGTGGCGCACCAACTCCGGCTGGGATGATCGCTTTCCTGGCAGACGAAGCCGAGGCGGCCGCAGTGGGGCAGGTCGATCGATCCAACGACGACCTCGTGCAGGCGCTGCAGAGCGTCGAGAAGAAGCAGCACGCGATTGAGCTCCTCTCGGAGAAATTGCGCGAGCTGGACCACCTGCGCCACGAGCTCGTGACGCTGTCGATGAAGCGCGATTCGTTGCAGGCGGCTTCCTCGTCGTCGCAGCAGCAACATCAGCAACAGCAGCAGCAGCCGCGCGACCATGGCGCAGACGTGCAGGCCGTGCGCACCGTCGAGCAGACGCTGCGGCAGCTCGTGGAAGGCGAACAGACCACAATCCAGAAGCTGGAGACCGACATTGCCCAATACGAGCGCGAGCTGCAGCAAGCCGAGGGCGTGACCGCCGTGGCCACACCGACCAGTGGTGGCGTGTCGCTGGGCGCCTTTGGTGGGCTCGCGGCGGTGCCGCCGTCGGCGCTTTCCGCTGGGGCCGCCGAGTCGACACCGAAGAACGACTTTGAGGCTTTTAGCGGCTTTGGCAGCAGCTCACCGGCGCCCGACAGCGCTGCGTTCGCCGCCGCCACGGCCTCCGCGACGTCCGCGGCCGCCCTGACGTCCGAGCCCGACGATGCCTTTGCGCACTTCAACTTTAACTAACAGCTCCGTTATGGTAGTGGAGGACAGGGACGATACGAACCGGTGGGTAAAAAGAGGGTAACGTGTTTTTAACGGAGGGAAGTTGAAGATACGCGACCTTTGGGAAGGGTGTTGGGGAGGAACAAGGGAGAGAAAGCGGAGGAGGCTGCCCTAGGAAACCAAAATGGTGACGGCGGGCGACGCGCGGCGCGTGGCGCTCCACGAGGGCGCGCTGGAGAAGCGGCGCCGCACGGGCGGCTGGAAAAAAAAGTTCTTCGTGCTCACGGCTGCGCACTTGCACTACTTTGACGCGAGCGAGCCGAATGGCAATGCGACCCCGCGGTCCTCGCTCGCGACATTTGACATCTTGACGGTCGAGGCGCCACCGGAGACCAGCGACGCAAGCCAGCGGCTGTTTGTGGTCCATGTGTACCGCAAAAAGAAGGAATACCGCGCCGCGACGACCGCCGACCGCGATGCGTGGGTGCGCGCGATCGCGGCCGTCGCGGCCTTCAAGCAGGACGGCACCAAGAACACGGACCGCGAGATTACTGCGTCGACCGTCACGCGCGAGACCACGAACGACGACGAGACCGAGGCAAGCGTGCTGACGGAAGCGGGGGCCCTATCCGTGGCGCCGGATGGCCGTGTTGGTGCCACGACAGGCGTTGACCCGCGACGCATGGACGACCGAAGCGGTACGACAGCGTCAGCGCCCGGCGCAAAGCCTCGTGAATCCGCTACCGCCAGTGGCGCGCTGCTCGCCATTGGCCCGGGCAACACGATCGACCTGCCCAAGCTCTGCGAGCACATGAAGAAGGCGTTCGGCAAGCAGGCACAGACCAGCAAGTCGTTTGCGGCGCGCGACGTCGTCGAGTTTGTGACGCAGCACGCCAGTGCGACACGCGACCAGGCGCTCGACATTGGCCAGCAGCTCATCGACGCCAAGCTGCTCGTGCCGCTGAAGTCGCACATTTTCGACGAAGACGACACAACGAGCCGGTTCAAGTTCTTTGATGCCGTCACACAGCGGCAGCCCAAGAACCATTTGAACATGAGGTCCCAGTCCATCCAGGAGCTCATGGGCACGAGTCTCTTTGACGCCAACAAGTACGCCGAAGACTTTCTGCGGAAACATGCGAGCGATAAGATTGAGCAGCACTGCGAGAACCTCGTGTCCCAAAAGGAGAAGACCATCGACGCACTCAAGCAGGAGATCAGTGCCAACTACACGTCGTTCATTCGCGCGTCGGCCGAGATCAAGACCATGGAAAACAGCGTGTCGCAGCTCAAGACGCTGGTCATGGAGTGCAAGCGATCGATCAATACGCTCAAGGGTGTCACATTGGACACCACGGCCAGTACGTCTCTATGGTATTCCCCCGTTTGTCCTGTTGAAAGATCTAACGAATTCGGGCTGTGTGCTAATGCAGCCAAGAAAGATACACCGAGCTTTGAGATTGCAGAAAAAAAGGCGCAAGAGCGAGCCAAGCGAAAGGTGCTGGACAGCTTCATCCACGACCTGGAGGTTTACTTGCATGAACACGCGTATGCTGATTTTGCGAGACTCGTGCTGGAGTACAAGCAGCGCGTGCAGCAAAACCCGGAGCACGCAAGCGCCACGCAGAAAGCCCACGTGGATCGTCTGGTTCAGCAGTTTACTGGCCGGCTTGTCGAAGAGTTTAACGCGTCGATGCAGACGTCAGAGCGCATGCACAAGAAAGAGGACCACCTGACGTATCTCATCCAATTAGGGGAGCCCGCACTCGCGACCGAGATGTGTCTCCAGAACTACTCTGTTCGCATCGCGCTGCAGCTACGACACGTACCATCGTACGGCAATCAACTAAACTACGTCATCAACTTGTCGCGCACCTTCTTCACGTCGCTTCTGGTGTGCTACGAGGACTACGAGCACAGCTTCCGCGGCCAGAAAAGCTCGCATTTCATCTCACTGACGGTGTGGATTTCGGCTCAGCTGGAGCGCTTTGCGAACGAAATCCTGGGCCACATTTTTCCCACTGATTCAGCGAATGGCTCAGGAGCGACAAGCTCACAAACCACGACACAAGCTCGCACGTCCGCCATTGACGTCGCGGAGTTCAAGAATGTGACAAAGTTTGTCTCCAGCGCGCTGCGATATGTGTTCTACGGATCGCGACAGCTCGAACTCGCTGGATTACCGACGGCGCATTGCCTCGCACCGCACCTCGTGAAAGGTATTTTGGCATTTATGGTAAGCTATAGCGGATCCATACGAGCAACGTCAAAGGAAGAAGTCAAGCGTGAGCGGTGGGAGATGGCGAAACGCACGATTCGCGATGCCGAGAAAAAGCAGGACCGAGAGATCATCCTCACGCAGAGCGCGAGATCGTTCTACAGCATGGTCCAGCAGTTTCTGCGCGATATCCAGCGGGTGCTCAATCCGTCGTGCGCGACATCATAGTACGTTCACCCGTAGATCTCTCTATTGTGAGCCTTGGTGCCGTTCGCTCTCTAACGTGTGTTGGTGTATGGAATAGCATCCCCGAAGTCCATGAAGCCGTTGTTGCTCAGGCTGACGAGCTGATCATTCGCTATTCGACCGACGTGCTGAATTACCTGGAAAACCCAAAGCTATCGTCCGCTGTCCGGCTCAAGCACGTCGTGGGTATTTTAACAAACGTCGCTTACATCCAAGACGACTGCGCCGCTCGAGCCACGCTGATTCTCCAAGAATTCATTCCGAAGGCCTCGTTGCAGAATCGAGAACTGGAGACGCAGGTGAGTGCCGTGGTCGAGTTTCGTGAGACAGATTGGACAGTTGAAGAATTCTCACGCCTCGTCTGATTGATAGAATGCTAAACTGTGGCGACGTTTAGTCGTACTCGGGATGCAGAAGGGCGCCCAATCTCTCCTCAAGATGTCAATTGGTTGGCAAGACATGGACTTATCGGAGGAGACGCTGCCTGACATGACCATCGCGAAGGAGGTCAAACCGCTGTTCGTCACGACACTATTGAAGGAGCTTGCCGACGTTTCCAACCATCAGCTCGAGAAGCTCCTCAAAAAGTACCGACTCTATCGCGACGACGACAAGGGTGACGACGGAGACGACGAGGATGAAGACCAGGTCATTTTGGCCACAATGATGATCGAAGGGATGCTGGTGGAGATGATGCAGGATGAGTTGTGGTGGCAACAGCTCCGCAAGAGTGGTCCTTTGGGGAAGGACAGCCGGCGGATAGGTTATGCGGGACTCAACAAGTTTATCGCTGAGCTTCGTGTGCTGACGGAAAGCGCCCAAAGCAGCAAAGTCATCGAGGAAGTCGGCTCCGTGTTGGTTAAGATGCTGATGGACGTGTACAAGCAGTTCCATCCCGACAAGAAGGACCCCGTCGCACCAGAGGCCTGGACGAAAGGGTACGTCAAGATGTGCATGCATCAGCTCGAACAACTCGCAAGTGCCTCACCGGCCGCGAATTTGGCCACGGTGGCGGTCAAGACATGATGTCAGGAAATGCTTTTGAAGCAACATTCTCTAGATTGCTTTTAGAACATAAAATGCAAGTATTTCTTTGGACCGAGAGATTGTGTGCGTTCATTTCGCGGCGTGAAGAGTAGCATCCAGAGCCTCACCACCCGGGTCAATCTCACTTGCCTCGTCTTCAGTGAAGAACTGGATGATGTCTTCAGTGTTGATAAACGGACTCAACTCGTCGCCGACCATTTCTTTCGCGTACGCGATCGCGTCGTCGACTTCATCCACGTCAAATAGCTCCTTCTCGGCCTTGAGCGCGCGTGTGATGTACCGCGCGCTCACGCGGCCTTCGTCTTCTTCGTGGCCTTCGACGAGATAGCGCACAATGTTGACGCGCAGCTGCGCGCGCGACTTTGGGAGGTCGTCGGTCGGGAACGAGTGGAGCCGATAGATGCCGCTGAACTTGCGGAGGTACCCGTGGAAGTCGATGTCGAGCTCTTTGAGCTCGCCCGTGTGGATATCGTAGACGAGCCCGTGGATGCGCGGGAAGCCGTACTTGATCTGGTGGCGCTGCACCATGTTGATCTTGAAGATGTTGAGGCACTGCTCGATGATGTTAAGCTCGACGATGCGGCGGAAACGCTCATTCTCGGTTGTGATAGCCACGAGGTCGGGTTGATACAGCCGGCAGACTGTCATTCGATTCCACACGTCAGATATCACCGGATACCAGGGGCCACATAAAATACCACAGAACGCACCATCACGAATGCTGCGCAGCCAGTTATCCAGGAGCCCAAGTGTCTTGTTCTCCATGGCTGCGAGCACGCCGCCGCAGCCGTAGTGGCCGCACACGATAATGTCTTTGACGCGCAGCTTCTCGACAGCGTACTGGATGACCGAGAGCGCACTGATGTCGTTCGAGACGACCATGTTGGCAATGTTGCGGTGCACAAACATCTCGCCCGGTGCGAGGCCCGTGATCTCCTCGGCGGGCACGCGCGAGTCGGAGCAGCCGATCCAGAGGTACCGCGGGGTCTGCTTCTCGCCCGTGCGCTCAAAGAACGCCGGCTCCACGCTCTTCTTGTGGTCGCGCCAGCGGCGGTTGTTCTCGAAGAGGTGCTCGATGGACTGGTGGTCGGCCACCATCTCCTGCGTGCGCGAGCGCGCGCGAGGGTCCGGCAGGCTCGTGCGGCGGAACGGACCCGGCGATGCTGGAGAGGCCGACCGCCATCGATGCAGCGCGTGGGCGGTGTGACCACCATCATCGCGACTGCCATGGCCACCTCGGCAGCAGGCGCCGGTGATCGGCGGTGGCATGGTGGCAGCGTCCGTGGCATTTGAAACTTGCTGCGTGTCGTCTGTGTCGTGCGAGGCTGCGACGTCAACGGTCAGGGCCGATGGTGGAGGCGGAGGAGGAGGAGGAGCAGGAGCAGGAGCAGGGCTCGGGTCCGCCGCGGCGGCTGAGCTCTGGCCACCAGCACCGACTTCGACGGAACACATCTTCACCTTGTCTCTCCTTCAGCTTCGGTCTGGTCGCAACGGGACGCTCGCTGTCTCGACGGCTCGTGCGTGGAGAGCCGCCCGTTCATTTTCATGTGGTTGGTCCCATGGATTTGGGCGGGGAGTTTCAGAAATGGCTTCCCAAGGAGCCGCTCGGGTATGTATGTAACCGTTGCCGGTGAACGGTACCCCGTTGGCCCAACCGTTGGGAGGTACGCTTCCTGTCGAACAGCACCGAAGATCGGTTTTGAGAGGGAGGCAAGTGCATCGGGCATGGGGATGAGATTCGTGTGGCCATGTTTTTGTTGGCGCCTCCAGTTCCGTACAGTGGATCTAAACTGAAATGGTCCCATCATGGGACCATTTGCGCATGGGACTCCCATGTGCAATCTCCATCTCCATTCGCCACACAGACCGTCGAATCATGGAGGCCGGGCGTCTGTCCGACGGCGACTGCGGGCGCCAACGTCGCATCCAGCACAACCAACTTCCGCACGTGTGGGGAAGGGAGCGGCTCGTTTTTTCTTCTCGTGGTGGGCCACGAACCCACGACGACCGACAGACGAACGATGTGAGGTGAAACACAGAAATAGGTGGGGTTTTATCTGTATCACCTCAATGTTAAATGAGGTTTTTCATCGACTAGCTTCAACGAGCGGGCCGACGGGATCGCGAGTGGTCGGGTCTCCCGTGTGAACTCGTGGGGAGCGGACGAACTCAATTGCGCATTGCGCTTTTCGCCCACCGCCCCGCAAGAGCCGCTCCTCTTCCTCCTCCTCTTTCTCCTCCTCCTCCTCCTTCCTGACTGACGATGTTCCGCCACGCGTTGCCCCCCGCGTTTCGCCTCGGCCGCCGTGCTGGCGCCGGCACGTCGCTCACGCCCGCTGTCGCCTCGGCCACGGTCTCGGCGCGCTCGCTCTGGGGCGACGCCAACTCCCTCGAGCGGCTCTTTGACAACAACAAGAAGTGGCGCGACGGCAAGAAGCTGCTGGACCCCGACTACTTCGACAAGACCTCCAAAGGCCAGCACCCGCAGTACCTCTGGATCGGCTGCTCCGACTCGCGCGTGCCCGCCGAGGAGATCACGGGCCTCGCACCGGGCGAGATGTTTGTGCACCGCAACATCGCCAACATGGTCGTCTCGAACGACGTCAGCGCGCTCTCGGTCATCCAGTACGCCGTCGAGCACCTCAAGGTCAAGGACATTATCGTGTGTGGCCACTACGGCTGCGGCGGCGTGCGCGCGGCCATGGCCAACCAGCACCTGGGCCTGCTCGACAACTGGCTCCGGAACATCCGCGACGGTATATTCATCATAACTGTGCGTTGGTGGTGGTCGTGAAAACTCACAAGTTTTTCTGTCTCGATACATAGTGTGCCGCATCCACCACGACGAGCTCCAAGCGATCGAGGACTCGGAAGTGCGCCTGAACCGCATGATCGAGCTCAACACGATCGAGCAGTGCATCAACATCTTCAAGATCGGGCTCGTGCAGCGCCACCAAGCCAAGTACGGCTTCCCGCGCATCCACGGACTCGTGTACAGCCTGGGCAACGGCGAGCTCAAGGAGCTCGACATCAACTTCAAGGAGTACATCAAGAAGTACAGCTCCGTGTACAAGCTGCACTCTTTTGACGGCCCGGACCCGGATAGCCTGCGTCGCGAGAAGCTCCAGCAGAAAGCCATTCGCACGCTCGCCAAGGACCACGAAGGCGACAACGCTGCCATCAGTGTGTCGTACTTGCGCCGCGCGATGGCCAACGAGCCGCTGCTCTTCAGCGAATCGGAGATCAACGGCGCGATCGCGTTTGCGCAGCAGAAGGCCAACGACCAGAAGAACGTCGACGTCGAGAACGTCGCCTCGTACTTTGAGAAGTAGAGAGGAAGAGAGAGGCGTACTCACGTACAATGCATGTGAATGAAGGTGACGTCATTTTGCACACCACCAAAGCGAGCTCCTCGAACCCGAGGCAACTTCCCGATCAAAAAAGTTCCAGAAATGCCAACCAACCCGAGTAGTGGCCCCTGGAACTTGTGCAGTTAACCAAATGGAGTGGTCGCAACAGTCTTATTTTGGGTCAAGTAAAAATGAATGGTGGGTAGGGCTGAGCGCTTCGTAACAACCGGTTTTTACGAAGAGCTCTTTGCAAACGACTGGAAGGCGTCTCGCCACCAACACCAGACGCGCGCCAGAAGACGCCATCAGCGGACGGCAGGTCACTCACTTGGCGACTTTTCCTCTCTAAGGCACAACCATGGTCAAGCGCAAGAAGCACGATAAGGACAAGTACTACAACCTCGCGCGGCAGCAGGGCTACCGCGCGCGGTCGGCCTTCAAGCTCATCCAGCTCAACAAGAAGTATGACTTCTTGTCGACCGCCAAGGTCTGCATCGATCTGTGTGCGGCACCTGGCGGCTGGTGCCAAGTCGCGGCCAAGTACATGCCCGCGTCCAGCATCATCATTGGCATCGATCTGCTACCGATCCGTCCGATCCGCGGCGTCAAGACGTTCCAGTGCGACATTACGACGGCCAAGTGTCGCCAGATCATCAAGCAGGAAACGCAGTCGTGGCAGGTCGACGTCGTGCTCTGCGACGGCGCGCCCAACGTCGGCGCCGAGTACTCCAAGGACGCGTATGTCCAGAACGAGCTCGCGCTCGTGGCGCTCAAGTTGGCCGTCGACGTGATGGGCCGCGGCGCAACGTTTGTGAGTAAGGTCTTCCGCTCGCAGGATTACAACGCGCTGCTGTGGGTCTTCAAGCAGTTCTTCAAGAAGGTCTCGGCCACCAAGCCGCTCAGTTCGCGTAACGAGTCGGCTGAGATCTTCGTGGTGTGCGAGCAGTACCTCGCACCGCACTCGATCGACCCGAAGCTCTTCGACCCCAAGTTCGTGTTCGACCAGCTCGACTCGCAGGAGAAGAGCATCACGATCTTCCACCCCAAGTTTGGCGTCCAGAAGCGTCATCGTGAAGGTGAGTGGCGTGTCTATATCGTGTGTTTGTATGTGCATGTGTGTGCCCGGCCACATTCTCTAGAGTCTCTAGCAAGCCATCGATACCTCCATTGGTTGCTAGCGCTACTTGTTGCCAAAAGCAAAATCAAGCTCCTGGGCGGCGCCCGCCTGACTCCTCCGTGGCGGCGTCGTGCAGGGGAGAACTATGACATTCCTTGTCATCTTCTCTGCATGTTATGTGTGACGGTATGAAGCTGTGCGTGCTCTGTGTACTCACGCGACGTCTGTATGATCCATAGGTTACGATGAAGCGCTCGGCCAGACGCTCACCAACGAGTGCTCCGTGGGTCAGTTCCTCGACTCGTCTGACCCGATTCGTCTGCTTACCGACACGACGGCAATCCGCTTCCGCCCGGAAGAGGATGTCTACCGTGAACACCCGGATACCCGTGACGAGGTCGTGCACTGTCTCAAGGATCTCAAGGTACGCCACCATCGTCTACCACAGTCCCCCGGAGACACGTGTGTGAAGTGGAGAATCGAACCGAACATCAACGGAGAGGAGATGAGGAAAAGCTAATTCCCCTCCGAGCCCCACTGTTGTTCCGGCGCCAGATTAGTTTCTGGAAAACCCACCGGAAGCCAGTGTGTGGCGCTGACGAGGGCCTCCCCTACGCGGGGCTGTCTGATTCTCTCCCGTTCGCGATTCCCCTGTCCACACGCCGTCTCCCAGCGGCTCGCAACTCTCGAATCACACGGTGACTGATGGATCTGTGACATTCTTGTATAGGTGCTTGGCAAGGGTGACTTCAAGATGCTGCTGAAGTGGCGTCTCAAGATGCTCAAGTACAGAGAAGAGCTCATGAAGGCCGAGGCCCCGGAGGAGGACGAGGAAGAAGCTCTCGCGGCACAGGCGGCTGCGGCTGCCGCAGCGAAGGAGCCCGTGAAGGAGCTCACCGAGGAGGAGAAGAACGCGCTCATCCGCGAAGAGCTCGCGCAGCTGCGTGCGAACCTCCAGGCCAAGAAGAAGCGTGAGAAGAAGAAGGTGAGTCGGGTGCCTGATTGCATGAGTGTGTGTCTGTCTGTATGTATGCGTGTGCATCGCCTGGCGTATTCCCAGTAGTCCTTGTCCACTTCTTGGACATGATGAAGGACTAACCCTCCTCGACTCCCGTTAAGCGCCGAGATCGTTTTGCGGCCCCCAATCCCACCCGTGCCTTCCCCATGGCCGTGGTGCTCGATTTGGGCTGCACATCTCAACCATGCTTGCATATCTTGGCACTATCCAAAGCCTCCACCGCGGCACCGCGTGCCTATGGGTGGGAAGCGTCCTTGAACAGACCGGCCATTGACCGTTGCCTAGAGGAACAACCCACTGCAGCCTTCAGCTATTGGCTTTCGCTTCACTGTCGAAGGTCTAATCGTTCTTGTGCTCAGACATACTGTATGCTTGCGATGCATATGAACTGCATGTGTGTGCGACGGAGTGTGACGGTATGAACCACGTGATCTGACCATGTGCATGCATCCCATAGGAACGTGAACAAAAACGCAAGCTGCGCATCCGCCAAGCGCTTGGCATGAACGAGCAAGGCGTTGACGTCGCCGACGGTGCCGAGTCGGCCTTCAGCCTCAAGGAGCTCGGTCTCTCCAAGGCGCAAGTCGATCTGCTCGAGAACGCCGGGCCCGTGTCGGACGACGAGGAAGATCGGGAAGGCCGCCCGGACTCGGACACGGACCTCGAGTTCGAGTCGGACGACGACGAGTACGCCGAAGTGCTCGAGGCGCAGATGGAGAAGCTGTACGACGAGTACCTAAGCCGCAAGGGCGACTCGGCCAAGACCAAGAAGGCCGTCAAGCGTAGCAAGATCGCCAAGCGCGCGATCGCCGGCGAGGCGCTCACGCAAGACGCGGAGATGTTCGACGGCGACCGCGAGGCGTACCACAAGCTCATCCAGGCCGAAGAGGTTAGTGCTCCCTATCTATCCTTGGTGGCGTGGCAGTCGACATCCAGTGTGTGCGTGTGCGACTTGAGTCGAGTCGATGCGGCGGCAGGTTCCCCCCATTCGTGTTATCTGTTCTGGGTATCGTCCGTACTCTGCTCAGTTGTCAAACATGGGGCATATTCAACTGGAAGGCCTTCATGTCTGACCGGCGCGGTGTCCGTACTGCGTCGGTCCTATTGGCATCCGACATTTTCCATTCAACCAAATCAACCTGGACCCATCGACCCGTACTCGACTCATCACACGCGCCACACATCGACTGCCACCTGCTGCACTCCAGAGCTGTTCATCTGTACTCACCACTGTGTATCTGTATGGACCTCTATAGAGCTCGGACGACAGCGACAGCGACGACGACACGAGTGGCAAGCTTGCTGTGCCGCTCAAGTTTAAGGAGAAGCCGACGGCCGCGGTGTCGCGCTGGTTCTCAGACAACAAGCTCTTTGCCGGCATTGACGAGGAAGACGACGCGGATGCTTCGACCGGAGGCCGGGGCAAGTCCTCGACGATCCCAGAGATGCCCAAGACCGACAAGCAGATCCGCAAGGAGAAGCGCAAGGCCGCGTTGGAGCGCAAGGAGCGTCGTGAGACGAAGCGCCAGAAGAAGGACGAGAAGGAGTACGAGATGGAGTACGGGACGGAGTTTACGGTCGCGGCGCCCGACGCCGAAGGCGGCGACGACGACGAGGACATGGACGACACCGAGACTGGTGGTCCGCGCGGTGGTGATGCTGACGATGAGGCCGAGAACACCGTATCGGACGAGGTTAAGGCGCTGATCCGCTCGGGCATGGGCGCGGCGCTCAAGCCGTCGAACCAGCACCCCCAGGGAGCCAAGGGTGAGGCCATTGAGGTTGTCGCCGGCGACAACGACGACAGCGAGCTGCTCCCGGTGGTGGACGACCGCAAGTACGACTCGGACCACGAGGACTATGACGAAGAGGACCGTGCCAAGACGCTGGCGCTCGCGACCATGATGATCCGCAAGACCAACGCCAAGGACATGGTCGACGCCAGCTACAACCGGTACGCGTGGAACGATTCGGGCGAGATGCCCGACTGGTTTGTCGACGACGAAGAGAAGCACTACCGCCCGCAGGTGCCGATCCCGAAGAAGCTCTTTGAGCAGATGAAGGAGCGCTTCATGGCCATGGCCACCAAGCCCATCAAGAAGGTGGCCGAAGCCCGTGGTCGCAAGCAGCGTCAGACGCTCAAGAAGCTCAAGGCCGCCAAAAAGAAGGCCACGGACATTGCCAACTTGCCGGACATGTCGACCCGCGAGAAGCTCAAGGCCATCGACCGCGCTATGAAGGGCGCCAAGCTCAAGAAGGAGCAGAAGGTGTACGTGATCTCGCGTCGCGGCGGACGCACGTCGACGGCGCAGTCGGCCGGCAAGAAGCCAGCCGGCAAGGTCAAGTTGGTCGACGCGCGTATGCGCAGCGACAAGCGCAACGCCGACAAAAAGGAGAAGCGCGGCCACAAGAAGAAGAGATAGACGACGACGCTATGACTCGGCCGATTTTGGAACAGACGAAGGAGCGCGTAGATCATCATGTGAAGTACTATATAAGTTATGGCAACAAGGACACCACACGTTTTCACACCACATTTACACTGTTGTCCATCACGTGCAGATATGACTGACCGAGTGCGTGTGTCCCTAGGATGCCACTGCAGCGCCTCGCCATTCCCACTCGTCGTGTTGCAGCTGCATCGGTGGTGTCGGCATGGACGAGCCAAAGGGCGACGGCAGCGTGGACCCGGGGATCGCGGCGTCGCGGTGGAGAAAGTAGTAGGACGACGCTGGTGAATGCGGTTGCGGATTACCCGACGCGTCCTCAGCAGTCGACGCCGTCGCGATCGCGTTCTTGAGCCGCTGTTGCTGGAACACGGTCGCGCTGATCTTGTTGAAGGCGCACACAGGGCACGGCGCCTCGACGTGGCTGCGCTTGAACTCACTTAGAAGCAGTTGCTTCGTCGCGAAGAGCGGCGTGGGCAGCCCTGTCATGCGCTTCTCGAACTCGGGCAGCACGTCTTCGTCAAACACGCGCTTGGGGAAGAAGTGGCCGCACGAGAACGCCTTCACGTGGGTCTCCAATGGGTCGCTCTTCCCGATGGCCTGGGCAGAATGCGGCTCGATCCGCACGGCGCGAATCGCGAGGTCGTTCTTCTCGATGTTTTCTAGGACCACGTCCAGCAGCCGCGGCGGCGCAGATGTACCCCCAGCAATCTTGCCGTCTGATCCATCCTTCTGCTGGTCCAGCAGCCACATGCACACGTGGAAGAGAAACTGACCGGAGAATGGCAGCGTGTGGCAGCGTCGGACCCAGGCCTTGTCCCGCTCGTCGAATCCTTCCGCTCCTTTGCCTCCAGCGCTTTCCGTATGAGTCGTCAGCAGCGCCAGGCTCCTTGATGGGTGGAGGCCTTTGCCTCCGACACGTTCGATGATCTCGCTGAAGAAGATACGCGCGAGCGGCGCTGCGACGTGCTTGAACACTTTGCTGTCGATCAAATACACTTCGAGATCCGCGCGAGCGAGTCCGTATTCGAACCACTTGACCATAAGCCGCGCAAGGATCGCGGCACGCGTCGTGTCCGTGATCGTAGATGTCGATGCGAGCCGCATGCTTTGAGCTGGCGCGGGTGTGTTGAGAACGAGTGCCTCCACCATACTGAGCAGCTCCGTGCGAATGGGAGCTAGATCGCCCGCTTCCTCTTGGTCTACTGATGCATCTCCATCGTCTTCATTGCCATCGTTGTCATTTTCTTCTTGAGCATTCAAATCGTCCTCGATCTCGAACTCGTCGTCCTCTTCCGTCAACGATTCCTTCGAGGAGTGGCGACGACGACCTGTCGAGTCGGCACGGCCTCGCAAACTACTGTGACGACCCTGGCGACGACGATGACGGTGCGTCTGAATGAGCCGCTGGTGGCTGTGGAGGCGGCACTCAACGGCGTCCACGAGTTCGCCATGGGCCTCGTGAAGACTCGCCGCGGCATTCCAGTTCTCGTAGTCGACGCAGCGCGCGATCATGATCGGAGGCCGATACTGAGACGCGAGATCACGAAGAAGCGATTCGAGCGCGTGCTGCGAGAAGCGGCTTGGTACGTTGTCTGAACGGTCTTCTGCGTCGTTCCCACCGTCAGTGCGATTGATTCGCAGCAGTAGCGTAAGGAACAGCTCGACTTGCTCTGCTGCCGTCGGCATCATGAATTCCGATGATGCAACGTCTGTAGTGTTGCGAGTCGTGGCCAATAGCGTTGTCAACTGGTCGTCAGTGATTGCATCGAGCGGCGGCGTTGTCGTCGGGTCCAGCAGCGTCGTGAGCTCAATACACTTAACCTTCGTAAACGTCAGTAGATGGCGCACAATCCAGTCACGATGCAAGAGAATCGTAGACAACGACTCCGTCGCAATGAGAACATCAACCTGCGTGTGGGTCGGAAGTGAACGGAAAATCACACGGTGGGCAGGCGCGAGGAGGTCGTCCGCGTAGCCTTCTTCCAGTAACGCCTGGACAGCGGCAGAGCCCGTGGGCAGGGCGAGTGTCGGCGCGAGGCCTCGCTGCACCAGGCGCTGCAGTACGAACGACACAGCGTCGCGTGCGATGGCCACTGCAACGGCCTTGTCCGTCTTGTGGTGAGTGAGACACAGCTCGATCATCTCCTCCGTGACGAAATCAGCGCGTTCTGCCGTGAGCAAGTCACGAAGCCACACCTCGTTCTCCTCGAGTTGCGTTTGTGTCTCCGCATCGCGCGGCCGCAGCGTGCTGTAGTCGTGACTTGGGTCAGCGTTGAAACTGTGCTGCGCTTGCTGCTGGAACACGAGCTCAGCCGCGAGCTGCGCTACGCGCTGACGTTCCCGTTTGGCCTCTTTTTCGTCACCGAACGCGATCGTCGTCTGCCCGTGATCAGAATCATGATTCAGCACACGCTTCGCGTACGCGATCGCGAGATAGGCACCGCCGATACGAGTGAGCTGCTCTACGGCCTTGGACGGTCGCGCGCGTGACACCTCGTAGAGATCGTGGATCCACTGGAGCTCGTCAATTGCGTCATCGTCCGTGTGTCGCGGCTCGTGCTCGCTGCAGAGCGTGTCGCTCACTACTTCGCAAAGCGACGGCATATCGATGCCAAGCGCGTAACCGATCGAGAGCGCATCGCGGAGCGAGATCGCGCGAGCACGCAGCGCTCGGAAGAGCGCGAGTCGCGACCACTGCGGGCGGCACTCATACACATGGTGAGCCGTCTGGATGACGTAGATGACTTCCCCACTGGACGCATCAACTGCAGCGTCGCGCGGAGGGCTACCGTTTCTCGATGCTCCAACACTGCTCCGTGTCTGCAGCACAGTCTCGACGCGCTCGTTGTCATGGAGCGAGAGGTAATGAACGACATGGGCCTCGTCCTGCGCGTTGCCGGAACTCGGTGCCTCGTCGAGCAGAGCACCTTGGCGCGATGGTAGCGATACCCATGTCGCGACGGGTGAGCCCGTTGTCGCGTTTGTACCCTGAAGCAGCATGAGATCCGGCGAGCAGTACGCGATGTCCACATCCACGATACGGTCGGCTTCGTCCACTTCGGCGTGTTCGCTCTCTTGGTCGCGCAGCGTCGGTACCGTATACTGACCCTTGAGACTCCACTGGAAGTTGCCGTAGACGCTGATCTGGCGACTCGCACCGTCGTACATTGCCAACCCGGACTCACTCGAGAGCAGCCCGTTGATTGCACAAAGACGCACGTCGGGTCGATTCTTCTTGATGCGCTGCGGGCGAAAGTCCATGTCTTCCACAAAATGCTCGGGGAACGTTTTGATCACGTACGTCTCGGCAGACACCGGCCGCGGTGGCAGGAACCGCTGGAACGTCGGCAGCGACGTGACCGATGCATCGGTTGCTGCGTCCCCGCGGCTGCTCGTTGAGGCAGCGTCGTCACCCCCGATAGAAGCAGTGACTGCTGGATCGATCGGCGGCGGCGGCGGCTTGGGCTTGGCCACGACCAGTGTCTTCTTTTCCAGCACGACGCGATAGTACTTGACCGTCGAGCCGTCACTCGAGGTTGTTGTCCTCGTGGCCTTTGTCGTCGTAGCACCGCCTGCGTCACTTGCTGCGGTTCCACTTCCACCAGTACTACTCGTTGTCGCCGCCGCGGTCTCGGCGTCTCGGGACCGTGTCTTCACCAGCATGGACGTGCGCTTCTCCTTGCGGAAGCTCTCGTAAAAGAGCTCGATCGACTCGATTGCGCCGGCATTTTGCAGCTCGCAGCGACATTCTTCGGCGTTGTCCTGGACGTTCACGATCGAAATAATGTTCTCAGCGCCGCCCACGAGGCAGTAGTCCGTGCCGTTCATGCTGCGCCACCAGCGCACGCACGTGACCGTGCCCAAGCCTTGCGCAAACTCGAGAGTGCTCATCTGCGTGTCGTCACCCGCGACGCGTGAGTGGTATCGCGCGCCGTTGAGCCCGCCGGCCTCGTTGGTCGCGCGCAAATACGAGGCCATGGGCGTGGTCATGGCGCTGGGCGACGCGCTCATCCACTCGCGATTATGCAGCGGCTGGTACGTGCGCGCAAGCTGCGCGCGGCGGTGGCCCTCGATGAGCTTGGCCACGGGCACGAGGTGGAGCCGGTTCTTGCGCGTCGAGAGGCACGCGAGCCAGTCGCCCTCGGGGCCGAACGCGAGCGCCGCCAGCGGCTCGGCGCGCTGCTGCTGCTGCTTGGCGTGGCTCGCGGCCAGCGGGAAGCGCCAGTGGCGCACGCGGCGGTCTTCTTCGACACTGCGCACGACGAGAAAGTGGGCGCGAGGATCGTCGCGTGGCAGGTCGGAGGTGGAAATGGCCAGTGCGAGCAGCTGGCGGCGTTCCTGCGCGTGCGCAGCGACCGCGACGATGCACGCGCCGGGAGCCGCGTGGTCGTCGAGCGCGAACGTGCGGCGGATGCGGAAGAGCCGGCTGCCGGGCGTTGGCGGCGGTGGTGGCGGCGCATGCGACGCATGCGGTGAAGAAGAAGAGGCCGTCGTCGCCATGGCGGCCGAGATCGTGGCGGCAAAGTGGGAGGAGAAAGATATGGGACAATGGAAGGGGAAACGGAGGTTGCGGGAAGGTTGCGCGAGTGCGATCGTGCCACACGTCAGGAAACAATTATTGCACGTGCAATAATTGCAGGTTATCGTGCTTCTGGACGGTGCGCTCAAAGCTACGAAGTACACGTAAGCGAACAGGGAGACTAATGTTATTAGGTCGTGGCGCATCGAGTCTATGGGCTTGATCTTGGGCATCTGCCACAGGCTGGGCAGAGGGCAACGCGTTGCCTTCTGCGTGATCTGCGAGCAGACGCAGTGTGTGTGACCATGGAGATCAGATCGTACATGCGCTGGATCCAACTCATACCCTCGCGGTTGCCACTCCGCTCCATGTTGGTTCGGGCTGGCCGACGTGCAACCGCAACTGCCAGTGTGTTTGTTGTTCCTCGACGCCGCGGATGCTGCCTGCCGCCAACCCGGAACGTGTCGTCTGCCCGCGTGGAAGCTGGCTCTTCGAGAGGTGCACCTACAGTGTATCACGGCCTGCATGGCGCCAGGATGCTGGCTGTGGTACTGTCATTGCGGGCGGGCGCAGTGCCACTGACAGGAGCTTGCGTGCCATGAGGCGTCGCACGGTCTCATGGTTCAGGAGACCATTCAGGAAGGAAAGATGGCGAGGGAGAACGGCAGACCGTGTGCGTGCCCATGAAACCGTGGCCACTGGGTCCACTGTGACCAGCAGCGAAACGTGAGGAATGCCTGATCACAAAGGTCCGTTGGGGATGCGCGTCCTTCTTGCCACGTACACTCTGGGTGCCAGGACCTGGTCCAGGTTGAAGTCTGCGGGAATGTGGACGTCCATAAATCTTGATATAGCACCGCAACTATGCGTATAATACACAAACAGGAATGAACAGGAAACCAATTACTGTTTTGCGAAACGGCTCATGTCCAGCAGCCATGTTTCCCCATTTCGCATTTCCCCCAAAGGACAGCAAGCGCTATGGACAACGCAGCGTCGTCGCAGGCGGCGCACACGCAGGACGCGCACAGCGTGCTCTTCATGCGCTCGGACAACCTCGAGGGACAGGCTGAGCGCGTGCGCGGGTGTGTGCGTCTTTTGATCCATTAGACCACGACCATTCGCGTCTAACAACAGTGTGGTGGTTCTAGGTACGACTTCAATGCCGGCGTGGACTACGAGAAGCTCTTCCAGACGTACGCGTCCATGGGCTACCAGGCCACGAGCCTCGGCAACGCCATCGAGGAGGTCAAGCGCATGGTGCGGTTTAGCGACTGTGACGGTGGCAGGCAGCAGAGTGGCAGCGTAACTGACAATGCGTTGTAACTCATGCAGCGCAAGTGGCGCCTGAGCGACGAGCCGATCCCGGCCGACGAGACCGACGCGGAGCTGCTGGACCCGGCGTACCGCGCCGGTGTCAAGTGCACGATATTTTTGGGCTACACGTCAAACCTCATCTCGAGCGGCCTGCGCGAGACGCTGCGCTTCTTGGCTCAGCACAAGATGATCGACGCAATCGTGACGACGGCCGGCGGCGTCGAAGAGGACTTTATCAAGTGCCTAGGCTCGACCTACATCGGCGACTTTGCGCTCAAAGGCGAACAGCTCCGTCGCCGCGGGCTCAACCGCATCGGCAACCTCCTCGTGCCCAACGACAACTACTGCAAGTTTGAAGACTGGATGAAGCCCATCCTCGACGCGATGCTCCAGGAGCAAAAGACCGAGGGCACGGTCTGGTCGCCTTCGACGATGATCCACCGCCTGGGCAAGGAGATCGACAACGAAGACTCGGTCTACTACTGGTGCTACAAGAACGACATCCCGGTGTTTTGCCCGGCGCTCACGGACGGCTCGATCGGCGACATGATCTACTTCCACTCGTACCGCAACGAAGGGCTCATCCTCGACATTGTCAGCGACATTCGCCGCGTCAACGACATCGCGATCCGCGCGCCCAAGACCGGCGCGATCATCCTCGGTGGCGGCATCGTCAAGCACCACATCCTCAACGCCAACCTCATGCGCAACGGCGCCGACTTTGCCGTGTTCATCAACACGGGCCAGGAGTTTGACGGCAGCGACGCCGGAGCGCGCCCCGACGAGGCCGTGTCGTGGGGAAAGGTCAAGATAGATGCCAAGCCCGTCAAGCTCTACTCGGAGGCCACGCTCGTGTTCCCGATCATCGTGGCCGAGACCTTTGCCAAGGACTTCCACCGTGAGAAGCAGGCCAAGGAGGCGCAGGAGGCCGCTACGGCGAAGCAGTAGATGATACCACGCATTTTTTTGTAGGGTTGATGGAAGCGCTGGATGAATGGAGATATACGATTCATTATAGGCTATGGACAAGACACGTTATTCAATGGGCCGCGGCGGTTGCCGTGGATGCCTTGCGCGGTGACGAGGCCTTGGGGAACACGGCGTTGCGGGGCACACAGGCGAGCTCCTTCTCGATGTCGCCGTGGAAAAGCTCCTGCAGGATGTTGAAGACCGTGTTCTCGAGTACAGTGGATGCGATGTCCGCGCAGTCCTCGCTCTGCCGCGCACGGCGGTAGACGATTGGAGGGGCTGGTAGGGCCGACGCTACGTGGGTCACCGTTGGTCGTGGCAGTCGCTGCTGTTGCTGGGCGTCGATGGCATGCTGCACGGCGTCCGACGAGAGCACGTCCAGGAACAGCGTCTCCATCACGTCCATCACGACCTGCTGGCACGCTTCGATGTCTTTTGGCGTTGATGACGCTCCCCGTGGCACCGGCGGCGTGCACCGTCGCGTGGCATCGCCATCACGGCGTGGCACCACAAGCGGCAGCGGCTGTGCCGCCACGACATCATGCGGGTAGAAGCGTTCAAAGAGCTCACGTGGCAGCACATGCGCGTAGATGTGGGCGTATATGGGGTACGCGGCTGCCACGGAGGGCCCACTGGGCAGTGCCACGGCTATTGCCACGTTGGCGCCGCTTTTCCGGTTGATGGGGCTCGTAGCGCCGAGTCCTTGACCGCGCTCGACCGCGGCGTCTTGCGTGGCCGTTGACCGCGTGATCACCGATACGTGAGCTGTCGGCTCGCTGCCCTTGGCATTTGTACTCTTCTTCTTTGGGGACATGGTAGTCGGAGCTACCGACGCGCCTGCCACGTCCACGGGCGTGATGTGGCAGGCGATGTGGTGGTCCACGACGAGCACGCGCGCCGTCGTCGTGATGGTCACTCGCACGAGCGCGTCTTCGCCAGCGTGCAGCTCACCTTTCGCGGGTGAGAAGCCCACCACACCACTACTTACAAGCGGATGTGACGCGTCCCACGCAAATGCCACGGTGCCACTGGCGGTGCCTTGACTGCTTGTGTTGACGAGCACAAGCAGCTGCGTGCACTGGGCGTGCGTGGGCACGTGTTCAAAGGCCACGCGGTCCCGCTCGAGCCGCACGCTTTGGCCGGGAACGGCGAGTCGCTGGTGTTCGGGCGTGGTGCCCCCAGCGGCCAGTGCCAGTTCGCGCCGTAGCACTGCGAGACTCGTGCGCAGCGGGTGGAACCCTGTGGCGAGGATCGTGACCATCGCGACTTCCTTGTACGCGCGGCCCATAAGCCCGTGGGCCTTGATGATCAAGTTGGCTTCGATGGTCTTGGCCTCGAGCGGTGCAAACTCGAGTTCCACAAAGACTGAGCTGTGCGCGGCCACGATCTCGGCCGACGTCACGCAGCGCAGCACCGGGTAGAAGCCGCCGCCGTCCAGCGTGTTGATCTTGGCGAACGAGTTGCTGCTCACGTCGAGCCGGAAGGCCGCGTCGCCACGGTTCGAGACCACGACCTGCTGCAGCGGCGGGCGTCGCACAGAGGCCGACGTGTCGTCGTCGTCGTCGTCGTCATCATGGAATGCCCGGAACGGCCGTCGGTACTCGCCGATCATCACGGGCGAGAGCGCGATCACGCGCCGCGAGAGGAAGAGCTTGGGCTCGTTGCGTGGCAGCGTGCGGCCCTGCAGCTCCAGCACGAGCTTTTTGCCTTTGTCGACCTGTAATAGGATCGGCAGATCGTGGACGCCACCGTACGCGTCCGACGCAAACGCGTAGCGCAGCGCGAGCGTGACGCTTTGCTGTGGCAGCAGCGTCGCGCGCCGCGGCGAAATCTCAAACACACGGCCATCGATGATCGCGTTTGTGCGGATCTCGTCGCTTGAAGGCGCCCCCGTTTCGGCCCAGTGGACCATCTCAACATGGCCTTCTTTCGGGTACCGCAGCGCAAAGTCCACGACCAGCCGCCCCGGGTTGCGCAGCTTGAGGTACACGCACTGCGGCGGGGCACCAAGTGGCGCCGGTGAAAACGCCACGGCTACGTGCTTGACAGCGACCGTCTCGTCCTGCTCCCCACTGTCGTCATGTGGAGACTGCTGCTGCTGCGTCGAGGGTTCCGGACCACTCTCGTGGTCCGTGGCAGAAGCCGAGGAAGCCAACGGGGGCGCGTTCATGTAGTCGTTGATCTCTTGGCAGAGAAACTGCTGCCACGCGAGTGGCGTCGGTAGGTTTGGCACGCGGATGTCGTCGATGACGATGGTCGGGAACGAGGCCTCGGCGTGGATGCGGCAGTGCTGCACGTACGATGGGGCCGCGCGCCAACGCAACGCAGTGTCCGTGGCAACGCCACTGGCAGAAGCAATGGAAGCGGACGTGTGGCAGCTCACGTCAAACTGAAACACCCCGGCGACGCGTGGCAGGAACGTCACGGCGATTTGCTTGCGCGAGCGCGCTGGGATCAGGCCGCGCGACTCGGAGAACGCGAGCTTTGCTGGGGATGACGCATCTGGAGTGGGATCATCGTCGCTAGTGACACGCAGCGACTGCGCCAGCGCAAACTGCAAGTCGCAGTCGGCCGAGTTCACGATGCAAATGGTCTCTTTGGCACTCGTATTGACGAGAATCGTCTCGAACTGGGCCGTGTCGGGCTCGAATGTGACGGCGCCGGCTGTGCCTTTGGTCTGCACACGTACGGTGGCCTCCTGGAGCACGGGCACTTTGAGGGCGGGCTGCTGAGACGGCATGGTGGCCGTCGCCCACGCAATGCTGATGGGTTTCACGGCGACTACGAAGCGGCTCGCGTAGGCACGCGTCTCCTGCGGTGTGAAGCGGTACGTGATCACGACAGACTCGCGGCCGTTGAGCCTTCCGAGCTTTGGAGAGACGTCGAACACATCCTGCAGCTTGGGCGGGATGTCCCAGCGGAACACGAGCGGCACACGCGAGGCGTTAGCGATCACGGCCGTACGCTCGGACTGGAGCCCGACGGCTGTCGGCTTGATGAACACGCGCGCGTCCTTCTTGGTGGGCGAGCTAGGGTCATTACTCGGTTCTTCACCGTCTTCGTGGAACGCGAGCTGCGGCAGCGCCGCGACGCCCGCGAGTTCGAGCGTCTCGGGCGAGCCGCGCGCGTTGTTGATCACGCATTGCAGTGCGTAGTGGTAGCTCTTGGCCTTGCGCGGCTCAAAGCGGATTTGGAAAAGGTGGAAGCTCTTGGCGCCGATGTAGCCGCTGCTGGGTTTGCACTGGAATGCGCGCGACGGATCGTCCAGGAACGCGAACAACGCCGGTGTGTCGCCGGCGTTTTCCAGCAGTACGGTCTGGAAGACGCTGTCGCCCAGGTAGCACGGCGGGAAGACCACGCGGTTCTTGCGTGGCAGGCGGAAGCTCACTTTTGAGAGGAACTGTTCCGTGGCGGAGGCGAAGGTGTTGCCGCACACTTTGGCGACCACGCTCCACGGAGGCGTAAAGGTCTCGACGTTCACGAGCCGGAACGTGCGGTTCGACTTGAAGGACACGGAGCCTTCGAGCTCGGCAAAGTAGTAGGCGTTCTCGGTCGACGGCTGGAAGGCCACGCGGAACTCGGCGGTCGCGCCGGCGCTGATGTCGAGCGTCTCGGGAAACACATGGAACGCCGCTGACGTGGTATCGGCCGACGCCACGCGCCACGCGCAAGTCACTTTGCCGTGCGTGTTGTTGGTCACATGGAGCACCTTTTTGGACGGGAGTTGCACGATGCCGCAGTTGCCAAAGTCGAGGAACGCGCTCTGCACGACGATCGCGTTGCGGCGGTCGTCCACGCCCACGAAAAACTCGTGGGACGTGTCCACGTCGGCCAGCGAGGCCTCGCCGCTGCGCGTGAGCAGCTGCGCGCGCGCTGGTGGCGCCAGCAGCTCTCTGTCACCATCTCCCATGTCACTGCCAGTGGCACCACCAATGCGCTGCAGCGCGCCGCGACGAAAGAGCGCATCGCCGTTCTCTTGCCAGTACGTCTCGAGCTGGTCCGGGCTGAGTAGCCCGAGCCCCGAGGCCGCGCGCAGTCGGTACGCGTCGACGTGGGCCTGCTGGAAGGGCGACGGTCGCACTTTGTCGTCGTAGCTCGTGCCCAAAACGTCCACGAAGAGCGCCGTTTGGTGCTGCACCAAGAGGAAGAAGCGCCGGTAAAAGTTGCCGACGCGCACGGGCGTGAACGTGATCGTGACGTTCAGGTCCAGCAGCGGCGCGAGCCGGCCCGCGACTTTGTCGAACGCAAACACTCCGTGTTCTTGGGTATCAAAATGGAAGAAGACATCCATGGACGACTCGTTGCGCAACGTGAGCACGCGTGACGCGCTCTTGCCCACGCTCACGTCGCCAAAGTTGATGGACCGCGTTTTCACGAAATTGGCCTCGAGGTTCTTCTTCCAGAGGCTCACGGTCGGGCCGATCGCCCTGCCTGTGCACGTCACGCGCTCGCGGTTGCCGCCCGGGGTGACAATGTCAAAGTGGTCGCACGTGAACGCGCCGGCACTCGTGGGCGTGTACCGCACACGGACCGTCACGCTCGACTCGGGCGGCACGACGCCGCTCGTCGGCGAAAAGCAAAACACGGCGTCGCAGTCGCTCTCGACGCGCCGCACGTCGAAGCTCGCGCGCACGAGTGAGCGGTTGCGCAGCACAAACTCCTTTTCCGTGGGCGCGCGCGCTGAGTTGCTGGCGCCAACGAGGATCTCCCCGAAATTGAGCTGCGTGTCGGACGCCGCGATATGCGTGAACTTGCTAATGCCGCTGAGCTTCATGGTCACTTCGCAGATCGGAAGTGCCGCAGGCGCCGTCGCTGGGTCGCCCACCACGGGCTATAAGGACAAGGACAGAGAGGTCAGGAGATGCCATGGCCTGAAACCGCAAACAAAGCAAGCGTATCGTACCCGCGCGGTGCACACGGTCGTGGTCACGTACACCGAGGCCATGGTCGGCGCGAACGACGCCGTGAGCTCGATGCTCGCGCCGACGTTGACGCGTCCCGCCACGGGGTGCACGGCAAAAGGGCGCCCGTGTTCGCCGGCACCGGGGAGGCTCCAGTCAAACACCAGATCGATCTGCCCGGTGTTGCGCAGCGCGAACGCGAGCTGCGAGGTCTCGGCCGTCGGGCAAAAGCCAAAGTCGAGCCCGCGCGGGACCTCGACCGAGAGCCCGGCGATTCTCGCTCGCACCGGTAGCCGAAAGCGCCCGCTGGACGCGGCCACGCCGCCTTCGATGATCTGCACGTGGAACGTCACAAAGTCGTCGTAGGCCTCGACCTTGAGCGGCCGGAAGGCCACGTCCAGGACGGTCTGCATGCCCGGCGAGAGCGTGATGAGCGTGGGGAAGTCCATGCTGAAGTACTTGGTCGTGGGCAGCTCGTACTTGAACTTGATCGTGCGCTTGGAGACGTTCTGGACCATGATCTTCTGGACGTGCTCGCCGCCGGGCAGCCACGTGCCCGCGGCGAACTGGATCGCGTCGCCGCAGTCCACGCCGTAGTGGCGCTGCTGCTCGACGCGGCTCAGCACGGGGATGGCAGAGGTGCCCGTGACACCAGATGCCATGGCACTATGTGGTGGAGTGATCGATCGTGTGCACGGCGCTTCCGCGGCGGCGGTCGTGCATGGCACAGTCAGTGGCTCGCGACCTTTCACAGCGTGCCCTGCCGACAGTTGGCCACTGACTCAGACTCAGTTTTTCCCATCAGATCTGAGGAACGTGTCTCAAAAGCGGCGAACGGGAAGGGTGTGGTTGCATTTGCCTGTACCGACGCATTTGTGGCAAGCGCGACAAACGCGCGCTGGTTGAAGCGAGCGAGACCGACAACGGTAAGGTACGTGGCATGGCATGGCATGCTTG
>JAADXJ010000098.1:0-45515 GCA_023337735.1 Pythium biforme | reverse complement strand
TTCGTCACCACGTGTGTAAAGGAGCTCTTCAGCAGATCGCGGAACGACTCGCTCGATTCACCAGTTGCTCTCAAGTTGATACCCACGAGCGTGAGCAGGAGGCGCAGGTCGTACACCGACGTGATCAGCGGCTTCAACTCCGCGAGTTCGGTGCGACTTGGATTCGCGCCCGGGTTGTTGATCAATGCGAAACACTTGTCGTGGAACTGCTGGCTATTGTGGTAGAGTTGCAGTGTCTCACGCAGCTCCACCGACTTGGCAACGGAGACAGGTGTCTTGCCTGATATGGACGCGACATCGGTTCGCGCACCGCGCTCGAGTAGGGCGTGTACTGCCTTCACGAAGCCACCGATCGTGGCCATGAGCAGAGCCGTCTCGCCGGCGCCACCTCGCGCGTCAACATCAACGCCAGCCGCAAGAAGCTGCTGGACGGTAGCGGCATGTCCCTTTGCCGCCGCGGTGATGAGCGGTGTGCGTCCAATCCGGTTGCGAACGTTGAGATCGACGCCTTCCTGTGCGAAAAAGAGCGAGAGGATGTCGTTGTGGCCCCCTTCGACGACAAGCTCAAGGAGTAACTGTGCATTGTATCTGGAGGCATCGCTTGCGGCGAGATGGCGCAGGTTGTTCATCGTCGCACCGAACTGGAGTAGCTTCCTGCACAGAACGACTCGTCCTCGACTAAACGCATGGTCCAGAGGAGTCCAACCGGAAGCATCGCCCGCGTTCACGTCAATGTTCTGGCTCAGCAAAAAATCAACCACGTCATTTTTGGCGCCGGCGACCGCTCGATGGAGCATCGTCTGGCCATCTTCCGAGACGTTCTTCAGGCTCGCCCCGCGACGATTCAGCTCGAGCACAATGTCGAGATGGCCTCCATCCGCGGCCAAGTCGATGGGACTTAGACCGCTCTTATCGACGCCGTCCACCGTCGCGCCGCTCGTCAGCAGATCCCGTACGGTCTTCCCGTCGCCCTTTGCACAGCTACGATGGAGTGCGGCTTGTACGAACGCGCCCAGACGGCGCTGCGCCTGATTTGCGAGCTACCAACAGTTCAAAACCAAAGTGAGCCACGACGTGAGGAGCAGGAAACAAAAACGACGAGGAGCGTACCTCGACGGTTGGGTTGATCGCGACCAGTGCGCAAATGTCCTTCAGCGCGAGGGCGTAGTGTTCGAGTGCCTCGCGCGCGACCGCGCGGCGCAGCAGCGCCTTCTGGCTGTCCGGCTCGTACTTGAGCACATGGGAGCTGTCGTCGATCACAGCCGAATAGTTGCGCAGCGAGTGGTGACACGCCGCACGGTTGTTGTAGCACGCGAGCGCGACGGCCGAGTCTGGCTGCCCACAGGCCTCGATCGCTTGCGTGTATAGCCCGAGCGCGCGTTCATAGTCTGTACTCTTGAACGCGCCGTTGCCTTGTTCCTTGAGCTGCTCCGCGTGGCCCGCCTGCCCACCTCGCTCTAGCAACGGCTCGATCTCCGTGATGAGCTTGCGCAGCTCCTCGTTCTCGGCGTCGACGCGCTGGCCGCGGCGCAGCGTCGCGAGCGCCTCGGCGTACTTCCCCACGCCCTTGAGCGCAAGTCCATGGCGGTAGTAGGCCTTCACAAAGTCGGCATTCAGCAAGATGCAGTTGGCCGCGTCGGCTGCGGCCTCAGCGAACTGACCGTAGCCCAAGTACGCCGCACTGTATTATACGTGGGTCAGTATCCTCGTACACAGTCAGTCGCAGGTTCCCATACGCACAGTTGAACGCCTGCACGACCGTGGTTTAGACGCGTCTAAAAGCTGGGACTAACCTGCGGTTCGAGTAGTACACGTGGTTCGACGCGTCGAGCGCAATGGCCTCGCTGTACTTGGCGGCGGCGCCGGCCCAGTCGCCCCGCTTGAAGCAGTCGTTGCCGGCGCTGTGGGGCGATGCACACGCTGGTTAGACCAGTATGCCAGCCAGGGAGACTATAGACGCCTCGGTCGCGGAGCCTCCGCCATGGTACAGCAGACTACACGCACGCTTTCTTGGCTTCGGCGGCGGCGTTCGCCATGACGTCTCTTCTTCAAACTGTGAGCAACTGGCCATGAGAGGGACGGTCATAAAGGATGGGCGGATCATGGATTACCGGTATCGTTCCAGTATTTCGAAGGGCAATGGTGGGTGCTGCACACCCACTGCACTGGACACCAACCTGTCCACTGTCTGGACCTCCAACGCTTCAGTTGGGGAAGTTCCGACCACATTCGCCGCGCACGGCGATACGTCCAAAGCCAGCAAGCAGGCTGCGGATGGGAGAAGAGAGCCGAGCGACCTGGGTGGACCAGGAGGTGAGATTTCTTGGGGGTGAGGCCCGACACAAAAAATCAGTGGGGACGGAGCACAAGGTACTGATTTAGCACGTATCAGAATAAAACGAATTGGATGTAGCCATATCGAATATGAGGAAACAATGGCCGCGTCACCCACGACGCCTGCGTCAGTCGCCAGTTGTCCGACGGCGCCACATGCGTCACCCTTCAGGATGCTGCGCACCGTGTCGAGTTGGTTTCCACGACGAGAGAAGCGCCCGTTCGCCAGACGGAGCAAGGATGGACCATGAGTGCGGGCTTCTCGCGCTCTGAGTGAAACGCCTTGATACAGTCGACATCTCCGTTGGCTCTAATACGATCGTCGAGCCACTGGCGGTTTCAACCATACAAAATAGACGTGGCTCGGCGGCTCTGCGGTCCTGTCGCACGCGTGTGCTGGCGATCTACCACCTACAAAATAGATAGAGATGGGGGATGAGAAAGCTGCGACTGTTTGGTGAGGTTGGGCTGTGGCGCTTCACGACGGGAGATCGCACGAACCTCACTGGACCTAGCCATGCGCGTGCTGGAAACGCACTGCTATTAGTATTTGGAGCTCGTGTGGTGGTTGGTAACCGACGCCCTCTTGATGAGGCGACAGACCACCTTCAAGAGTGTCCGTCGGGTGGCACCCTCTTCCACTCTTGGCGCAGACTTCGCGGCGATCAGTTCGAAGAGCGGCAGTGTCTGGTCTCACAACAGCGCCGCGTTTATTCACCGCAACTCGCAACACCGATCGACGCGCTCCTCTAGTACCTGGTGAACTGTTAACTACGTATCTCATGTCGAGTGCGCTCAAGCAAGACGAACGGCTGGATAACGCGTCTCTTCGGGGAGATCTGGCGCTGGTCATGGAGGCGCAAACGTCAACGTTGCGCGTGCGGATGGGTCTACACCGCTGCAGGTGGCAGCTCAGGAGGGGCACGAAGTCGTCGTCGAGAAGCTGCTCGATGCTGATACAACCGTCGACACCGTGGACGCTGACGGTGATTCATCCCTGCTTTGTGCAGCCATCAAAGGCCGTGAAAACATCGCTCGCATTCTCGTCGATGCAGGAGCAAATCCCTCGCTCAGCAATAAACAGGGGGTGACGGCAGCCGACCGTTTCGAGAAGAACGGCAACACAGCGGCAGGAAGATGGCTTCGCGATCACAAGCCCACATCGACGACATTCTTCCGTGCGGTGGAACGCGGCAACCTCGACGTCGTGCGCCGACTCGCCAACGCCCCGAACTTCGTGTCAGCACGAGGAAATCGTGCTCGCACTCCGCTGCAGCAAATCGCCACGCACGGATACACTGCGGTGATCCAGGTACTGCTGGAAAACGGCGCGAAACCCACTGCACGCGACGACAACGGATGGACGCCGTTGCACATTGCGAGCACCATGGGGAACACCGACGCGATGCGTGCCTTGTTGGAGAATGGAGCCAATCCATCCACTGTGGACGACCAAGGTCTTTCGTGTGTGGACCTCAGTGCGATGAGTGGTCATCTTGACGTCGTGAAGATGCTGGTTGGTCGCGGAGGGAGCCTCACAAGCCTGGCCATCGATGGTCGGACGATTCTCCACCACGGCGTGGTTGGCCGGAACCCATCACTCGTTGAGTATCTATTGAACGAAGAACCTGTCGACGTGAACGCAGTTGATGCACGCGGCTCGACGGCACTCCACTACGCAATACAATCGCGAGAGAATCGTCTTGACATCGAACGAGTCAGTGGCCGGACGAAGCACCAGAAACGTTCGTGCGGGGATATGGACGACAACGACCGACTCGCTGTGCTTCGCTTCCTTCTTGCCGTCGACGGCGTGAACGCGTCAACGCCCAGGACCGCAACGGGGAATCAACTCTTCTCGCAGCAAGTGAACACAGCGACACTCACGCACTTCGATTGCTCGTGCGAGAACCAATATCGCAGACAAAGCAGGACGAACGCCGCTCTGCGTCGCTGCGTCTCCAGACATCCAGGCTGTCATCCAGTCGTACCGCAACAGCCAGCAGTACCACGACCGGTGCTTTGATCTCGTGACCAACCGAGAGATGCCACTCTCACCTGACCAGATTACCGACCTTGTGCCGCTCATCTGCGATGGATGTTCACGCTCGTGTCATTGTCGGCCGAACCGTCAAGTCTTCCAATCGCGCTCAAGCCAGCTTTCGCCCACGTGATCGCCAACAAACTCACCTTCGACGACGACGCCTGCGTCTTCTTCAAGCTCATCCTCGAGCGCTGCGAGCGCGACAGCGTGATCTCGCGCGAAGACTTCGTGCAGCTCGACCGACAAGCCGAGAACGCCAACTCTGAGAGCGCCGACGCGGTCGTCGAGATGAAGAAGCAAGGGAACGCCAACAGTTGGCGACTCGACACACGAACACCATTTGCGGTCCGTAGTGGATGGCGTCAGGCGTGTGCACGCGCTCGTGATGGAGAACCGAGCGGCTGTGGGGGTCACAACGGATCGTGTGGGGCGTTTGCAGGCGCAAGTGTCTCACGGCAAGAAATTGATGGACAAGCTCGTGATCCACACCAAGCAAGCCTCTGAGCACGTGATTCTTCTCCAACAACGAATCGCCCAGGTCGACGACAACATCCAGCACCTCGTCCTGCATCTCACCAATTTCCACGATGGGGACGTCAACCGACTCGAGGAAGAAGAGAAGAACAAGTGGATCCAAACGGTCTGCGGCGTTGTCGTCTCCGTGATAGGGTTTGTGATCGGCCCAGTGCTCAAGCAGATCTCGGATGCGGTCCTGGACTTCACCAATCCCATCGAGATCGTAACGAAGATCTACGGTGCGCGCGATATTGCCAGTTTCCTGGCTGAGCAGTCGGAAAGCGTGCGTCCGGAGATCCTCCAGAACCGGTTGGACAAGTCTGCTAACCCGAAAGACGACTTTGAGACGTTACTCCGCGAGGAGATTGCGCTGTTGCACCCGAAGATTGTGGCCGAGTGTGCCGAACGAGGGTTAGTGATGAACGTGGACGGTGGTCGATCCGATATGGTGAAATCAGTGGTCATTCCGTCGCTGGAAGCTGAGGAGGCCGTGGTGGCCGAGCTTCTTCGCGATCTTCAAGTCGCGCTGCGCGAAGGCTCGACCAAGCGGGATCGCACTGAAGCAGTCGACAGTTGGTCGAAGCACAGTCTGACTTCTTCATCGGAAGATTCTGCAGAGGAGTTCCAGCGAGCTGAGAGTACCGAGGCGTTGCGTGCTACTGAGGTGGAGGTATCGAGGCCATCCAAGCAGATGGACCGGAAAGAGCCAAGCACCACGGGCAGCGCACAGACACTGCAACGCCACCATGTGAGGACGGAGCTCACCAGCTCCAGTCCGTGCCACGCCGCCATCGAATTGAGCCGAGGCGAGATCTCGACCTTCACGAAATTAGCCAGCACCTTTACCACAGACGTCCTCGATGTGGCCACGCTAGTGCAAGTGCAGCTGCGAACGACACGCGTGTTGCGCGAGAAGATGTGCGCGGCCGAGTACGCGTACGCACGCGGGTATGGTGCTGTTGGCGACTACCTGAGATCTCAGATGCCGAGCCCTCCACCGTCCAACAGGACCAATGCCGTCTCGGTCGTGCTTGCTGAACCAGCCGACGCGTTTGCGTACGTATGCATCGTTGACGAATCCCACGGCGATGTCGACGAGTGTGTCGAGCTGTACGACCTGATGGGCGGGAACTTACACGCGCTAGATGCGACGATCGAGGCCGACGTCGAGCGAGATGAACTTGAAACATTCACGTGGACACCGGTCGAGTACGCATCTACAGTCTCACCTCGAATTTTCGAGCTGCGTACGTAAATCGTCTCCGTCAACATCAATATAGCACGGCGACCAAGACCGTGTGCGGCGTGTTGGCGTCCGTCGCCGCGCTGATGCTTTGTCCCGTGTTCGGAATGGCTGCGGCTGTCGTCTTGGATTTCGTTGGCATTGCGACGGGATGCGCTGTCGACGATGTGGTCCAGTTCCTCGCCAATACCAGTCAGGAGAAACTGCCGGACGTGATTCAGCGGCAGTTGGAGAAGTTTGCGATCCCGCCGGACGAGTTTCAGAAGTTGATGCGCGAGGGAATCGCGCGAAAACACCCGGAGATCGCACGGCGTGGGGTTAGCGTGCTCCTTATCGAGGCAAGCGCCGACACATTAGCGTGCTCTTTCCGACAGACGTTTAACAGCGAGAAAAGCGCCGTGGCGAAGTTGTCGTGGATTTACAGTCCGCAATGGATAAGATTGCAGTGCAAGTGACCGCGCTGTCGCTTTCGCCGCTCGCGTTCGAGCCGTCACCTGATCCATTGAGTCTCGTAGAAATCGACGTTGCTCCACCGTCGAGCACAGAGGAGTTGCTCGACGTCTAGCCTCACACACGGTGTGGGTCACCCACGCTGACAGCCAAGTTTGCCAGTTCAAAGGACCGCAGCTCAACCACATACTCCAAGAAGCTGCAAAACGAAGTCTCGCTCGGTGGGCACAACACACACGGTCGTTCGAACCGCGCGGCGTCACCACAACCCACACATTCTCTCAGCGATCCAGTAGACAAGTAGGAAGGAACCGTCTTCACCGTCGACGTCGCCGCACCAATGGACATGCAGCTGGTCGTTACAAGAGCGACGCGAATTGCTTTGCGCCTCGCAGTGCGCATACCCGCGCGGTTACGAGGCCGAAGGCGACGCCCTCACTGTACGCATGGCCAACCCGCACGCATTGGATCGAGCACCAGCCACGTCGATCGCCTTTGAGGAGAACATCGAGGACTTTCCGTATGTGTATGTGGTCGTGGACAGCCGAGGCGAGGAGTATGAGTGCAGGACTACAAGTAGTCATCCACAGCGATGACTACGCACTCGATCGTCAGATCCAGATCGCCCGGATCTATAGGCTATCGTGGTCGGTTGTCGAGTACTCATGCCATCTCGGGCACATCGACGTTCTCAAGCATTTGTTCGAGGATCGGTGCCGCGTCGTGCCTCCCAAGACGCGGTTCCAACGGATCCGGCAGGCGCGCGAGCGAGCGAACAGAAGCGCTGATCAATTGAACTGCTCTGAAGCACACGTTTCGCAGGATTTGCGTGGACAAATGTTGGAGCTCTTCGTCACAAGTGTAGCCATTTCAAACCACCTGTGTCCCATTTGATTCGCTAAAACTCTTATTCCGTTCTATATTTACGACCAATCAAAGGCCTCATTTGGTTGTATTGGTTGTCACGTTCCGCGATAGAGTCACCGGCCCAACAATTTGCCTTGTCGTGGTAAAAGCAAATTACCACCATGTCGGGCGCCGACGCAGCGGGCGACAAGCGCAAGAAGCAGTGGAAGGCCAGTGGTCAGGATGCCGTACGTTTGTATAGATCTCCCTTCCTTCTATCGGTCCACGCAACTCCCATGTTCTAATTCTCTCTGTGTGAATCACGATGACAACCGAAAGAAACGCCACAAGGGCCATGTCGCGTGCGCGTCCACGGCCAAGGGCAGCAGCGGCATTCTCGTGACGTGCGACCGCACGAAGGAGCGCCAGAGCGTGCGCGACGCGCTCAACCTGCTGAACGAAGTGGCCGACAAGCTGTACCCGAAGGCGGCAAGTGCGACGCAGGCCAGCGCCACCGCCACGGATGACAACGAGGACGCCCAAGAGGACAAGTCGACGGTCCAGCAGATGCTGCAGGACGAGATCGCGGCGCTCAAGGCCGACGCCAAGAGCCGCAAGACTGGCCGCTTCACGCCGCTGGACACGGGCGTGCGTGGCGTGCTACTGATCAAGGTGCTCGACAAGGACGTCTCGGCCGGCGCCCTCGTGACCAAGCTGCTCGAGGACGTTGAGCAGACCAAGGAGTTTTCCTCGCGGTTCATCAACCGCCTTATCCCGCTCGAGACCATCGGGTACTCGGCGCTCGAGGACATCAAGACGGTCGCCGAGCCCATGATCCAGAGCTTCATCGCCAAGTGGAAGACCGACGAGGCCACCAAGGACACGCCCATCGAGGTACGTCTTCTACGAAAGAGAATGAGATCCAGAGGGACTTTGCGATCCACAGGGACTTGGTGATGCTCATGGGTTTTTTGTTTGTTTGTATAGTACGCGGTGGAGATCAAGCGCCGCAACTGCACGCGGCTCGAGTCCAAGGACGTGATCGAGATGCTCGCGGGGCTCGTGCCCGTGGAGCACAAGGTGAACCTGTCCAAGCCCAACGTCGTGATCCTCATTGAAGTGTTCAAGAACACGTTTGGGCTCAGCCTCGTCACGGACTTCCACAAGTACCGCAAGTTCAACGTGCGCTCGATCATCGACCCGCCCGTGTCCACCAAGCCCGCCGAGAAGAAGGAAGAAGTCGAGGGCGACGACGCCAAGGAGGAGAAGGCCACGGTCGAGACGACCAAGGGAGAATAAAGGAGTGACACAGACACACTGATCGTAATAGCCACAGCTATCTATCAACAACACATTTTCACTTTCGTGGGATCTCCATGTTACTACGTATCGTATTTTGCGGGAACTATGACCGTTCGGTTGGTGTTGGTAGCATTGGTCACGGTGTTGAACACAAGATACCTGTGGAAGAAGACACACGACTCGAACGAGGTAGAAGATCATCAGGACAGGCAACAGATAAACGGCGGGCCGTGGCGGCGGCGGCGGGGATGTCGGTCGGGGAAATTGACGAAGACGAAACGCGACAACACGATCACGACTCGACGCTGCGTCGACAAGACTCATGGACCTGCTGAACCACAACGCTGTCCGGAATCCCGAAGCTGGCAGGATACCGTGGTGACTGCTATCGCGTGCCTCGAGATCGATCGGTAACGCTGTGTGTGTGCTGAAGTGTGTATGTGTGCTCGCGGGGGCCGATCGGGATGGAAAAATTGGGCGGAGTGTCGAATCAGAACGAGGTTCTCTTCACAATTTCTTCAGAAAATGTAGATAAGGTTGTTTTGTGGTTGATCATCACCTTCGACACTCGCGCTTTTCGTTTTCCATCCGCTCGCATCACACACACACACTCGGACACCGCACGCACTTGATCGTCTCCCGATACACGCAACGCTGGCTGACTCGATCTGCCTCGAAACTCGCGATTGCTATGCTGCTGTTTCCCCCACCTTGCGCGCGAATCTCCACGTCTCTCCATCGCGCGCTCGCCGCCACTCGCCCCGCCGTGCAACGATAGAATGCACAAGACACACTGGCTGCTTTTTCGAAAGAGGCAATCCGCACTTGCTGTTGATTGTTACATCGCCGGCAACGCACGGTGACATACTGCCGTCTCGCGAAAAGCAAAAAAAAAGAGAGAACAGATCCCCTTCTCCCTGGCTATCTAGCAACCGACGCGACAACACGCCATCCCGTGTGCACACCCACACGTGCTTACCCTTTGACAAGGAAAGCTACCGCACGGCGCGCTCATGAGCTGCCAACTCCAAGATGCGCAACGCTTATTCGTCCTGTAGCATACACATCCGTCAGCCTTACGAGCGACGACCTTGCGCGTGGCATGAGCGAGCAATCGCATACCTTCTCGTCCTTCTTGGCGTGCTTCTTGTTGTTGAACTTCTTGGCCCAACGCTGGTTACGCAGGAACTTCGGGTCGAGCTGTTTTTTGTTATCATTTTCACAATCGTCATTACCGCGCGTGCGCCAAGCATGGGATTGGGATGCGGATAGCACGTACGCCCTTGGTCGAGGTGTAACGGTGGACCTTCGGCTTCTTGATGCCGTTCTTGTGGGCCTTGACCGTTTGGTTGCGCGCCGTGTGGTTCTTCTGCTTGACCATTTTGACCGGGAGAGAAAGAGGAGTTGGGTTCTTGTCTGTTGTGTGCCGACGACACCAACGCTTGCGAAAAGCTCCGCACGCCCAAACCCACGGGAGCCAGCCAACGCGGAGCCCGGCATAAAACCTCAGCCACTGGCAAAACCCAACAGGTATAAAAACCTCATTTGACGCTAAATATATGTGCTGTACACCATACAATGGTCAAACCGAGATTAGGATCGCGGAACGTTAATCTAGGATGCAAGATCGGTTTCATCGCTGGGCAAATCTTGTGAGTGAGGTTATATGCTGTTTATAGAGGGGATCGGGTCGTTAAGGTTTTTTTACTTCCCTAAAAAGTCGGTTCCCCCCACGTGGACTCGTCGGCGTTGGGGGGTCTAAACCAGCGCGATCCGCCCGCACACGGAACAAGCGCCCAAGCGTCATCGCCTAGCTACCGCATTCAACTCCACTTACGTCTAGAGCACCATGGACCCGTTCAGCGCCGACGGAGAAGATACGGGAGACCTCAGCAACTTCCAGCCGCAGGCCGACGCCTCGGCCTACAACGGAGAGTGCGTCCATCCCTTTTAGGTCCCAGTTAGTCCAGTTGAAGTGCGTGCATCTGGCGACTAACCGCTGTGGGGGTCTATCTTCTGTGAATATGTAGCTTCTACGAGGTCGAGCCGAGCGAGACCCAGGCCAGCTACGACTATGGCGCCCAGGCGGACGAGCAGCAGGAGCACCAAGAGCAGAGCAGCTACGAGCCCGAGCCCGTCGCCCAAGTGCCCTCGTACACGCCCGAGCCGGTCGCCGCGGCGCCGTCGTCGTTCCCCGTGATCGACGAGGTGAACGAGCTCACGTATGTCGCCTTCTCTCGATTGGCGTGTTGGTATTGTAACTGGGAGGAGAAAAGGCTCATGGCGCTTGGTGGTGTGTGTATGTTGGCAGCAAGTTTATGCAAAAGTACGATGACGAGATCGCGCTCAAGGCCGAGGAGCAAGAGAAGGTCGCGGTCGCGAGCAAGGACAAGGCCAAGACCGACATGGACAAGTTTGTCGCCGAGCGCAGCCGCATCAAGGAGTCCAAGCAGCAGACCAACCGCGTGCAGGAGCAGGCCACGCTCGAGAAGCTCGCGGCCGACCTCGAGAGCGAGAACCCCTGGGAGCGCGTCGTGAACCTCGTGGACCTGGAAGCCAACCGCAAGCAGAAGCTCGCGGCACTGAATGCCGCGAGCTCGAAGAAGGACGCCAAGAACAAGGAGCCCGAGCCGGTCAAGGCCTCCAGCAAGAAGACCGAAGAAGACGAGGACGTGTCGCGGATGCGCCAGTTGTTTGTGCAGTTGAAGGCCACACCGTTGGAGAAGACGCGCTCGCACTAAACGTTCGGCCTCCTCTAGTGTTTTGCGTGCGTGGGCTTGTTTCCAGTAGAGCACAACCACGCGCACGCGAATAAGAAACCAAAAAATGAGACCGAGCGAGAGAGAGAGAGATCGGGAACCGTCCTACGCAGCGATGGCGAAGCCAGCAGCATCGTTCTGTCAAAACAAAGACGAAAGACGGGGGGCCAAGGCGACGTACAATCCACAACATGTATTTTTTCTTTGCTCTCGGATCGTTTGGTACTTAGACGCGAAGGATGGAAAATGATCTCTCTTGGGTGTGGGCTCCACACCAATTTGGCGTTCACTTTTGCTTTGCGCAGGACATCCGTGCTGCCCCTTGGCACGGGAAATCCACATTGGTGACCCGGCTAGCGTGCTCTTTAGTCGTCAAAGTCATCTTCGGAATCGTCATCGGTCTCGACGGCCTGCACAAACTGTCCAGTGAAAGGGAACGCCGATGTACCGGCATTGTCAGCACTCGCCGCGCCGAAAAGTAAGTCGTCTTCGGTCACGTTGCCGTCGTTGACGTCTTCACCGTCTTTCGCTTCCTCCTTCTCCTCAGCAGGCAACTTGGAAACACTTGCAATCGGCACATCGATCGCTTCTGTCTTGTGCTCTTCCAAAATCTGAAGATCCGGAGGAGGAGGAGGTTCGTCGTTTGATACGTCCGAGTCGTTGCCCGCGTCGGCCGCAACAACCCCAGCCCCGGCACCCACCGCTGCAGCAGCTACCCCAAAAGCCAACGGAACTGCGAGCGTGAACTTCGTCGGGCTTGATTCTTCCTCAGTAGTCGAAGTCGGGTGGGGTGCTGCAGAAATTGGTGCCGGTGTTGACGTTGCTGGCGCCTCGCTTTCTTCATCTTGGAGACGCTGCACGACCTCTTTTGTGCTTTGTTTGAGCACCTTGCGGATCACACTCAGCACTTGCTTGCCCTCGAGAGAAGCCGAGGCATACGATTCGTCTTCAAATACATCCTGAAAACGGAAGAAGATCTCGTTGATGGCTTCCTTGAACAACCCGATCGCCTTCTCCCGAGCACCTTGACCCTGATCAGCGCCACTACCACCTGCACCAGCGATCATGGCTTCAGCCTCACGCTTGATTTCTTGTGTGAGCGCGAGTGTCCGATCCGCGGCCTCCTCCTTGGCCTTAGCTGCCGCCATCAGCTGGTCAGCCTTGAGGAGTGTAGCAGCTGCCTCGCTATCGTCAATCTCTAGCTTCTTCCGACTACGTGGGCTCGAAGCAGGAGAGCCCAATCGTCCCGAGTTGAGATCTTGCTGGACCCGCTCAAATTTCTCAGACTCCAAGTCCTTGACTTGCTGCTGCAGCAATTCGATCTGAGCCGTGTATATCCGCTTCTCCTCTCCGGCAAGTCCAATTGCAGTGGACTCATTTACGTCAATCGTCGCTTGAGTCGCTAGCTTCATTTCTAGTTCCCGGAGGCTCATTTGTGCAGACTCCAGATGCTGGTTCGCCAGGTCTTTCGCATTCGACTCGTCCGTGAGCTGCGATTGAAGGGAATCAATCTGGGCCTGAAATTGAGCTGCGTGGCGTTCCATCTGAGCATTCCACTCTTCTTGGAGACGCTTCTCCTGCTGCTGGTACTCTGTCGTGATTTTCTTCAGTCGGTCTTCAAGCTCATGCTGCTGGTTACTTCTCACGCCTTGCAGCTGCAGCTCCATTTCTTGGCGGTAGGTTTGCATATCTGATTCCTTCCTCTTCGTAAACACGTCGAGCTGCTTCTTCGCGAGCGTCAGCTCCTGCTCTGCAACCGAGCGAGTAAGCGCTTCCCTCTGCAGCTCCTTCTCCAGACGAGCACGCGCCTGGCGCTCAAACTCCAACGCGTTGCGCTGTTCCTCACTCTCGCTGGACGCTTGCTGTTTCTGGTAATAGGCAGTCAGAAGCTGCTGGTACTCCGCATGAAGTCGATTCGTCTGCGTGATGGCAGCATCCTTCGCACTTGTCAAGCTTGAGATTTCAGAGTTGTAGTTCATTTGCAGACTCGCCATCGACTGATACTTCTCATCAGCCATACGCTTCTCGTCCTGAAGACGCTGATTGTGCTTGAGGAGCTCCTCGATTCGTTTTTCGTAGGCCGAGTATTGCTGGGTCTGCGAGTTGATCTGAAGAAGAAGGCGTTCATTCTCCCCTGCCAGCCGTTCCACACCACGCAGCACAAACTGGACGTCAGTGGCCCCCACCGGACCGCCAAACGAGATCGAGCTTCCGTTTCCAGTGCCGCTGGTCGGTGCCATGCGGATCAAATAATCCACTTTGGCGTGAAGTTCCATGATCATCGAGTCGACTGGGCGCCCCGAAGCCATCATCACGCCTTGGTGGGCTTGAGGAGGCTGAAACATCGATCCATACTGTGAAAATCCGCCGTGGACGGCCGCCGCTCCTCCGTACATGGAAGGATACTGTGTCGCTTGAGGTACTGCTTGAGCGTATGCTCCACTCGATGGCATGCCTGGGTTGCGACCAGCACCTCCTTCCGCAAACGCACGCTGCTGCAATTCGAGCTCGAGTTGGCGCAAGCGTTCTTTCAGATCCGTGTCGTCCTTGGACTTGTCCTCCTCAACACGAACGATGTCGCCATTGCTGTCACTTGGCGGACTGGTTTTGCGTCGCGACTTGCGACGCTCACCGGATGGCGCGCTCTCTGGCTGAGGCGTTGGCTCAGCAGCTGCGGTAGCATTGGTCCGTTCGGAGGTTCGTCGCCCGCCACTTTTGGTCTTGACCAGTGTCACATCAATGAGATACCAGTCCTGGCCGTTCGTCTTTCCGGGTGGCGCGAGCACCATGCGCCGTCCACCGCGCTTCATGCCGACCACGCTCTCTTCCAACGCCTTGATGCGCTCACTGCCGTCGCCAATGCGAAATTTGCGCAGATCGGCTTCGCCGGCCTTCTCAAACGGCGGATACTTGTTCACAATGTCATTCGGCGGCGCCTTGGCGTTGCCCACGACGCGCCAGCACTTGAACTCGACGCCGACCGTGTCCCCTTGACCCACGGGCTTGGTTGCGGCGTCGTCCTGCGAGCCAGCGCTATTATTGCTCTTGATCGCCGACGCGCCGATCTCTTCCTTGAGCAGCGAGTTTGCGTCGATCGAGCGCGTCGGGCTCCAGATCTCGACGTGGATCTTGACCAAAAACACCTGCCGCATAAACTCCACGAGCGCGTCCTCGCTCGGGAACTTGAGCGACCAGTTCACGCCGCGCTCGTCGTAAAAGTTCATGTAGTTCTTGGGCTGTACGGTCGGCTTCCAGGCCTTAAGGGGCACTTCGCAGAGCGTGGTCTTCTCGGCGTTGTACAGCAGCACCGAGTACTTGACCTCGGCGCCCACGAGCACGCAGCCCACGGCGTTCGAGCTCGCCGTGCCTTGCTGCACATACTTGCGCGCGGCCGTGTCGTACTGGTACAGCGCCACGGCCGTGTGGAACACCACGGCGTTCGCGACGGCGGGGGAAGCAGCGTGCGGGGTCGATTGCGACGGCTGTGCCTGGCTCTGTGCGGCGCGCGACGGCTCTTTCGGCGGCTGGTACCGCAGCGGATCGTTCCCTTGCGACGCGTCGCCGCCGTTGCCGCCAAAGACCGACGCCAGGCGCGAGCGAACGTCCGCCATGTTTCGTTCTTCGAGTCTCTCCTTGAAGCACGCGTGGGACTCTGGGTTTCCTCTGATGGGCAACCCGACAACAAACCACAGGGGAAAAGATGCTGAACTGGCGAGGGAAAAAACCGGTATACTACCGGCATATTGCCGGTATCTTCTGTGACATGTGCAGAAACTTCCCTCAGCACCTGGATTGGAGATTGAGGATAATAGTGACACAGACTGCACAATGGTGAAACACACAGTCACTAAAACAAGGTTATGTAGCCATGTCAAACGAACCAAGCTCCCGAACGGGAGAAGATCGCTACGAGAAGACGCGCGCACGCGGCGCCATCTCAAGTGGCAACCCGCCGGCCATGAAGAGTCCGGACTTGAGCACATAGCCACGCTCTTGCGGTTCTTCCTTTGGGATTTGCACGTGGAAGTGGCGCAGCAGCACGGCCGTGAAGATCTTGGCCTCGAGGACCGCCATGTTCATGCCCAGGCACACGCGCGGACCAGCCTGGAAGGCCGGAAACTCGAACGCCGTGGGCCGGGTCTTGCGCTCGAGCCAGCGCTCCGGGCGGAACTGGAGTGCGTCCTTGCCCCATATCGATTCCGAGCGCCCCATGAACCAGGGCGAGTACACGACGTCTGTACCCGCGGGCACAAACGTGCCGTCCGGTAGCTCGTCGTCCTGGACGGCATGCTTGACGTTGTAGGGCAGAGACGGGTACAAGCGCACGGTCTCGTACGCGCACGCGTCGAGGTACTTGAGCTGCTTGACGTCGTCATAGGTGAGCGCAGCACCGGCTTGCGACGCGTTCACGAGCTCGAGCTCGGCGATGATCTTGTGCTGGACCTCGGGGTGGCGCGCGAGCGCGTAGAACATGTAAGTGATACACTCGGCGGTCGTGTCGCGGCCCGCGAAGATGAAGGTCAAGATGATCGAGCGCAGCGTCTGAGGGTCCAGCAGCTCCTCGCTGTCACCGTCGAGCTCGCGCGCCTTCTTGATGAACAACGACAAAATATCGAACCGCTTCTCGAGTTGCTCGGCCGGTTCCTGGAGGCGCTCCAGCAAGATCTGGTCGGCGATCGCGCGGATCTCTTGCGTGTACGCGCGCAGTTTGTACTCGCTCGGCATGATCCAGCGGAACCACTTGTAGTACTGCTTGACAAAGAGCCGGCTCGCACAGTGCTCGTTCACAAAGTTCATGCGCACGGCAAACTCATGCGGGTCGATAAACTTGTGGAGCGCCGTGCCAAACGCAATGTCAAAGATCGCCTGCAGCGTGTACTCGGCGCTGAGTTCCTGCATATCGCACACGGTCTTGGACTCGGCCAATTGATGTGCGATCTGTTCGGCGTATTTCGTAAACACTTGTTCGGAGAACCGCTTGAAGTTGGACGTCGTGAACACCTTGGACGCGACTTTGCGCTGCAGGCGCCACTTGGCGCCGCCGTCGCGCGTGTGCGCGTGGTTCATCGCGAAAAACGAGTGCTCAAAGACCTCGTGGAACGCGTCGAGAAACCCTTGCGGCTTGATGTAGTTCTGAAAGTTCGAGGCGAGCACGTGCTCGACGTCTTTTGGGTCCGTGATGTAGATCGCGCCGTCGAAAAACAAGTGCCACGGCATCTTCATGCGCCCGCCGTACTGCTTGAGCATGTCCTCGAGCAAGTCGTACATGCGGTTCTTGTTGCGCATGAACAGCGGCATGTTGCCCAGCAGGAACACGCCCTGTGGACCCGGGATCGGCGCGAGCCCGCGCGCGATGCGCAGCTTGCGCTGCAGCGCCCACGCGACGGTCGTGACAGCATACGTTGCGACCACGCATACCAGCGCCGTCACGATCTCCTTGGCGCTCCACATCATAGGGAATTCTCGGTTGTTCCCTACAGCGCAGTTTCTTGAGTGACCGCTGCGTGATGTGCATCTGCGCTCGACCAAAAGAGCGAAGCGCCACGTGATACTTGTGGAAAGAGTCGGAGCGTGGAGCCATTTTCTTCCATGCTGTGCCTTGATGCCGTTTGAGGGAGGGAGCCAAGGAAAACAAAGGAAGACCTGAGAACGTGCGGAATGGCTGCGCAGTAGACGCTGAGAAGGACGCGTCCATCACCAAAACAAGGTGAGCAGCAAAGTCAAGCAATCGTCATCTTGCGCTCCGAAAGTACCTTGACTATGTTTTGAACTCGGGCCGCCATGTGCTCCTCTGGAGTCATGGTGGACTCGCACTTGACAGAGCTGGCAGCGTCGTGCCCTTATCGAACCCCAGCACGCGCGTGAGCACGCCCATGGCTTCCCGTCCCTTCCGTCTCTTCAGTGTCGCCTTGTGCTTCTCACTGGGGAGCTCCCTCGGTGCCTCGTTCTCATCTTCCTTCTTGACGCGCTCGTGGATGTTTGCAATGTGGGTCTGTAGTACTTTTTTGTACCCGAACGCGCCATCACAGCCGTCGTACGGACACTTGAACCGCGCGGACTTGACCGGGTCGTGGGCGGCGTTGTAGTGGGCCATGAGGTTGGACTTCTTGGTGTACGCCTTGCTGCAGCCGTCCATAGGGCACACGTGGAGTTTGCGTTCGTCGAGCGCTTCGAAATGCGTGCGCAAGTGGCTCCGCAGGTTCTGGATCCGCGCAAACACTTGGTTGCACACGAGACAGCGCAGTTCGCGGCTCATCCCACCGCCACGGTGATCCTGCTGTGTGGACGAGCGCGTGCCGGCATTCTTGGTCGATTCCTCGGGCTCTTCTTTGATGGTGATCCCGTGGGCGTCCCGCAGGTGGTCGCGCTTCTCGTCCACACTGAAAAGCAGCTCGCCACAGTCATCGTGGTCACACATGAACACTTGCGCCTGCGACGGCTTGGCGCTTGCGTGCTTCCTCGCGTGGCGCACGAGCTGGAACCGCTTGAGGAACCGCTCGCCGCAGTCCTCGCACTCGAACGGCAGCACACCTGTGTGCACAAACGAATGCGCCTGCAGCAGACTCTTCTTCTTGAACGCGAGCAGACACACTGAGCATGCGTAGGGCTTCTCGACGTCGGTCGTGTGACAGTTGGTGTGGTGCCGCGCGAGCGCGTGCTTGTACACGAACCGTACACCGCACAACGCACACCCAAAGGGCTTCTCCTGCAGCGCGTCGTGGGTCGCGAGCACGTGGCGCGTGAGGTGCTCGCGCTTGGAGTACGATTTGTCGCAGCCCACAAACTCGCAGGCAAAGCACGGTGTGAGCGGGATGGTCGAGAGCCCAGGGTGCACGGCCGCGGCGTGGAGCCCGCGCTCGTGGCGTGTGTTAAACGTCGCATCGCAACGATCGCAGTGAAACACCGCGCCGTCCTCGCTGGGTTCGTGGTACCGCCGTCTGTGCTGCATGAACTTGTCCTTCTTCTTGTACGCTTGGCGGCAGGAAGGCACGACCCCACACACAAACAGTCTCCGCGGCGGATTCTCCATCGCGTGGGTCGACTGTTGAGAGTGCAAAAACAGATCGTGGCGCGTCAGGTGGAAGGAATCGCATGCCGCACAGACGAACCGTGCGTGCTCTTGAACTGCCATTCACATACATAGAGGCACGTTTTTGTGAGCATCCAAACCCATCGGCAACAGACGGGGTCGTAGTACGTGAGACCGTCACGAACCGTCGTGCCACAGGTGGACATGGTCAATCGCGCGCGCTTCGTCGGCGAAGCTGCGTCCGCAACCTTCAATATCGCACACAAACGCATGCGGCCGCTGCTCGTGAGCGTGCAGGTCCGGTCGCGACGAAAACGCGTCGCCACAGGACGGACAGAAGCATGGAGCTGCTCGTTTCGACTCGGAGTCACGCGCCACACGCTTGCGTTTGCGGCCCACGCGCGGCGATTCACATGGCGTTTCGTCTGCGCCACTAGATGCGCTGTCGTCGGCGTCGCTGGGCTCGAATTCGCTCTCAGATCCGCCGTTTTCGCTGGAAACGTCGCCGTCGGAGACGTCCACGTGTGCCCGCTCATGCTCGTCTTTTACGGAACTTGGGGCGACAAACGATGCCTCTTCGGATCCGCGAAAGAGCGCTCTTTTGGATGAGTGGCTGGCGCCGCGCGCGTGCGCTGTGGCGCAGTCGCTAGCGCGCGATTCGATCACCGAGCGATCCGCGAGACACGCCATGCTGGTGGTGTTGGTGTTCAATGGAGCAGCGAAACCGTTTGGTCGTCTTCTGACCACCTACCCAATTACCCAATTACCCATTACCCATTACCCATCCAGACCCGAAATCGTTTTCAAATCAGTACATGTCTCACGAACTACATCTAATGTGAGTGCATATTGTATACACCAGTAAATTGTGTCAAATATAGCATCGGTACTTGGTATTACTATTGCACATAGATGTGGCAGACCGATTCCCCGCATCCATCTTGACCTCGTGTTCTGAGGCTGCAGTGTTCTTCCAGTTGACCCTCGACCATGGCGTTCCGACCAAGAATAGCCGGCGGACTGGTCATGAGTCTACAAATCGATCTCTAGGCTCTCACCACTGCGCGATTTAGCTCTCCACAAGCTAGTCAAGCCATCACAACCACCAAACTATCAAGTTTCCGGCATGCCCAGGGTGGTCTCAGTCGTGCCGGGGCCGACTATCAAGTCCACGGTCGTTCCCATCAATCCGCGCACGGCCTCCAATGCTTCACAAGACAACTCTGAGTCGCTCCAGATCGTGCCGAACGAGGTCCTCACGCGCTCGGCAGCATGGTATTCGCCGAGCAAACTTGACGTCTTCTTCCTCGGCATAACGATCGTCATGTGCGGGCAGTACATGAGCTGGAACATCGGGCTCTCGGCGGGCGTGTACACGTACCTGATCAACTACGTGATCATGGGACTCGCGTACATCACGTTTTGCTGCTGCATGGCCGAGCTCACAAGCGCACTGCCATTTGCCGGTGGCTCGTACGGCTTGGCGCGCTGTACGCTCGGGTTCTTCCCAGCCTTCCTGATCGGCTGCGCCGAGGCTCTGGAATACACAGCCAGTGTTGCCATCCAGGCGATTTGCGTCTGCGATATCATCATTGCCTCGGCACCGTCGCTGCTACCGTACAAACCATTGGTGTGGCTCGTGGTGTTCTTCATCCCGACAACTGCCATCCACTGCATCGGTGGCGCGCCGTTCTGGATCGTGTCGACGGTGCTGGGCGCCTTCCAGACTGTGCTGCTGGTGATCTTCTGCCTGGGCTCGCTGGGGGAGGTCAGCTTTTCGGCAAACGCCCTTCGTGACCCAGAGATGCTATTCGCCGGTGGCATCGACATGGCGATGCACGTGTTCCCGTTCTCGGCGTGGTTTTTCCTCGGCATCGAGGCGCTCAACCTCGCAAGCAACGAAGTCGCCAAGCCTAAGACGCAGATCCCGCACGGCCAAGTCACCTGCATCGTTGTGCTCTTCGTCACAGGCCTCGCAATGTACCTCACGGTCGTCTCGCTGCCCACGGAAGGAGGCATCGCGGGCATCAATGGCGCGCTTGCACCGCTAAATGACGGCTTCATACGGCTCTTTAACGTGGACCCGGCGTACGTCACGCTCCGCTCGTTGCCCGCGCAGTACGCTGGTGGCTATGGCTTTTGCTGGGCGTCATCCATGTTGATTTCGTCGATGGCAAAGTCGCGGCTGCTTCCGCCGTGGCTTGGCGCCACGTCGGCTCGCTTCGGGACGCCCCACTGGGCGATTATCTTGACGTCGGTTGTCGCGTACATCGTGTGTCTCGTCGTCTACTACGAACCGTCTCTAACAGGCTTCATCCTTCCGGTCTGTCTGCTCTTTGCATTCATGTCGTACTCGGGCCAATGCGTCGGGTATATCCTGCTCACGCTCCGTTATCCAATCAAATCGCAGTGCGAGTTCAGGAATCCGTTCGGGCTCGCCGGCGCCGTGTACTCGCTGCTCGTGTGGGTCGTCGGTATCGTCGCCATTGTGGGCTTCCAAGGCAACCGCGGTGTCGAAGTGCTGTTCTTTGGTGCGGTCGCTATCTTGTTGGGGGTGTATTACCGGCTCATCGCGCGGAGACGCCAGACCATCTCAGAGGACGAGTCGAAAGTGCTGCTCGTGGCCCACATCGCGTTCTTCAACAAACGAAATCACCAGTCGCGCAGCACGAAGCGAAGTCGCACGAACTCGTCAGTCGGGCCATCGCTACGGACCCACACAGTACGGTCCAAAGGAATGGTTGAGAGCTTCCACGCCAGCCAAGTGGATTAGTACACTTAAATAACCGAGTGCGCGGCAAAGGTTTACTTTTATCCTGTTAATCGACTTCGCCGCGTTGATGTTGGACCCTGGGCGCGCTCACGTATCCACCCTCGCGCATGCCCAGAACCGTCTGACCCCGGAGTGTCCGTGGTGATCCATGTGGCCGGCAGCTAATCGCGAGCCATTCTAGCGCCTCCTCCGCTGGTCCTCCCAAAATAACTAGGTTTATACGGGCATCGGTTATGGGTGGTTCGGATTGTATCGTCGCGTCGCGGCATGAGGCGTCACGCAGTTGAAGCGGCTTTGCCTTAAACGCTCTCACGCACTTACCCGGTGTGACAGTCGGTAAAACAAGCAACACGACAGGACGCGCGTTGAACGTGACGAGACACCATGCGGTTCATGAAGAGCATTTCCGTCGTGCCGTCTCCACCGGCGAGAACCCGCGCAAGTGAAGGCTCGATCGTCAGCGCCAACGAGAGTTCCACGCCGCCCATCGTCCCAAATGAAGACCGAGGAGCGACGCCGTCGTGCTACAAGCCGGGCAAAATCGACATCTTCTTTTTGGGGATGACAACGGTGCTCGCGGGCCATTACATGAGCTGGAACCTGGGCCTGCTGGGCGGTTTGTACACGTTTCTCATCGTGTACGTGATCATGGCGCTCGCGTACCTCATGTTCTGCTGCTGTGTCGCCGAGATCACGAGCGCGCTGCCGTTTGCTGGCGGTTCGTACGGCATCGCGCGCTGCACGCTCGGCTTCTTCCCGGCGTATCTCATTGGCTGCGCCGAGACGCTCGAGTACATCGCGAGCGTCGCGATCGTGACGATCTACATGACCGACATTATTGCGGCACTGCTACCGTCGCTCGACTACTACAAGCCGCTAGTGTGGTTGCTGTTCTTTTACTTACCGACGACGATTGTGCGCTGCATTGGCGGCGCGCCGTTCTGGATGCTCTCGACAGGACTCGGTCTCTTCTCGACCGTCGTGCTGCTGGTCTACTGCTTTGGCATGCTGGGCCACGTCGACTTTAGCAAGAATGCGCTCAGCGACCCAGAGATGCTGTATTTCGGCGGCTTTGACTTTGCGATGCTCGTGTACCCGTTTGCGTCGTGCTTTTTCTTGGGCATCGAGATGCTCACGCTCGCCAGCAACGACGTCGAATACCCCAAAACGCAGGTCCCACACGGCCAAATCGGATGCGTCGTGGGGCTCGTGATCTTGGGCTTGTTTACGTCACTTGTGACCGTCTCGTTACCGACCGAAGGGGGCGTCGCTGGTGTGGCGGGCGCACTGGCGCCGCTCGACAACGGGTTCATCAACGTGTTCCACATCGATCCCAGCTACGTCACCGTGCTCACTTTGATCCCGCAGTACGCGGCCGCGTACGGCTTCAGCTGGGCCTCCTCCAAGCTGCTGTCGTCGATGGGTCGATCCCATTTATTGCCACCGTGGCTCGGTGCGACATCGGCTCGTTTCGGTACGCCGCACTGGGCGATTATCCTATCGTCCGTACTCGGGTACGGGGTCTGCCTCTTCGTGTTCTACTACCCGGTGGCCATCGGCTACATCCTCCCCATGTGCCTGCTGTTTGCGTTCATGTCGTACTCGGGCCAGTGCATCGGCTACATCCTGCTCTCACTGCGCTTCCCCATCAAGCCACAGTGCGAGTTCAAGAACCCCTTCGGCATCCCGGGCGCCGTGTACTCGCTGTGCGTGTGGCTCTTTGGTATATTCGCGATCATCGGTTACCAAGGCCACAAAGGCATCGAAGTGCTTTTCCTTGCGATCACGATCGCCGTGCTGGGCGCGTACTATCGCCTTGTCGCGAAGAAACGGCAGACCATGTCCGAGGAAGAGTCCAAAGTGCTGCTGGTCGTCCACATTCGCGTGTCCAACAAGCGCAAGCGCGGGGGCCACACGCGCAAGAGTACCCGCGGCACGACCGTGCGCGTGCGCCCGAGCGTCGTGCGCGCGACAGTGACGGGCATGGGGTCCGAGAGCCATTGAGCTCAACTACGAACATTGAGCTCAAGTACGAACGAGCTGAGCAGGTGTAGAGAAAGCCTGATTCCTAGTAACTTGCGGGCGTTCGGAAGGATGGCCCATTTATGTGCAATAGTATTCACGAAAAGATAGGTAAAGTGTGCATGGAACAACAGATATGGGCACTTTTCTTGGAAAGCGCTTTTTTGCTGTAGTCGGAACTGGTCACATCGATATTCTGTGAGGTATGATAATTCTGCCCACATGAGATTTGAGGGGTTGCAATCATGAACAGGCGCGCAACGGGGCCAAAATGGGCGCAGGAGGCCCCGCGCGATCCGGCAGAACGCGCCGCTTTGCCGACGCAAAACGGACTGCGCCAGAGATAGACCACCGACCGCGCCAGGAGAATACACAAAGAGTCGCCCTGCCTCCTTTGCTTCAGCAGAACGCCGAGTCCGCGCGGTCCGTTCAGTCTCGCTCCGTAGCTGCCGGGCGGCAAGCGACATCATGTTCAAGAACACCTTCCAATCGGGCTTCCTGTCCATTCTCTACAGCATCGGGTGCGCTTATCTCTACGTCGTATATGTAGACGCGTGTGTGAGCTAACATGGGTCTACATAGGAGCAAGCCGCTGCAGATCTGGGACAAGCAGGTGCGCAATGGGCACATCAAGCGCATCACGGACCAGGACATCCAGTCGTCCGTGCTTGAGATCATGGGCACGAACGTGAGCACCAACTTTATCACGTGTCCGGCGCTGCCGGCCAAGACCCTCGGCATCAAACTGCCGTTCTTGGTCATGATCGTCAAGAACCTGAAAAAGTACTTTACATTTGAAGTGCAAGTGCTCGACGACAAGAACGTGCGCCGCCGCTTCCGCGCGTCCAACTACCAGAGCTCGACGCGCGTCAAGCCGTTCATCTGTACGATGCCCATGCGGTTAGACGAAGGCTGGAACCAGATCCAGTTCAACCTGTCCGACTTCACGCGCCGCGCGTACGGCACGAATTACATCGAGACGCTGCGCGTGCAGATCCACGCCAACTGCCGCATCCGCCGCATCTACTTCTCGGACCGCCTCTACTCGGAAGAGGAGCTTCCGCCCGAGTTCAAGCTCTTTTTGCCCGTGCCCAAAGCCAACGGCGCCAGCAGCGACCCCAAGCAGCAGCAGGCCGCCGCGCCCGCCGAGCTCGGCATGTAGTTTGCGGATTTCGATTCGATAGCCTGCTCTTTTTTATCGCCTCTTTGAATATTTTGCTTTTTCCATTTCCTTGTCTTTCGTATTGTGCTTTGTCAGATCGCGTAGAGATCGATGTGGTTGACGCCACTTTCCATTCCTCGGGTTTTGTATTGCTGTTGTTGTTTGCTTCTTTTCCTTGTGGATCCCTCAAAAGTGCGCTCTACTTTCGCGACTTGCTCTTGGCGAACTGCTCCGCGAGCCACGCAATGCCTTCTTCCACGCCTCTGCCTGTGATGGCATTGCTCGCTCTGTTGCAATATGTGAAACCACACAGGGTCAGCCATATTCGTACCATGACACACACAAGCAGAGCAATTCCCCACGTACGTGATGTGCCAAGTCTTGCCCGGGAGCTTGTCCAGCTCCAGCTGCTCCATGCACTCGACGGGCGTGAGGGCATGGGCGAGGTCCATCTTGTTGGCGAAGAACAGGATCGGGATCTTCTTCCCCGCGAGCTCCTTGTGCTCAATCAGCTGCTCGAGCTCGTCCTACACAGACGTGCAAGCCCTTACTGCGTCAGTACCATAGCGACGACACATCGCAGGCAGTGGCCGGGACTGTACCTTAGCGACGCACATGCGGATGGTATCGGTCGAGTCCAGAACATAGATGATGGCCTGCACGTCGCTGTAATAGTTCTCCCAGAGACTGCGGTACCGGCTCTGGCCGGACATGTCGAAGACCGTGAAGTTGAGGTTCGACTTGGTGAACTCCTCGACCTGGAAGCCGATCGTCGGCACGACCTCGCGCGACTGGGACTTTTTGGGCTTGAGGTGGTTCACGAGCGTGGTCTTGCCGCTGTTGTCGAGCCCGACCACGAGGATGCGCACCTCGGTCTTCTTCATGCCCAGCGCGTTCGCGAGCTGCTTGAACAGGCCCATGGCTGTACTTTCGTTATCTTAGAAGACGACGTGTGCGGGGAAATGGCCGTGGGAACGTCGACTTGCGATGAGGAGATTTGTAGGCAAGCGCTCGAAGGGCGGCATATTTGGGGGTGGCATTTTTAGACCTTTGCCAGCATCGGACGAAGAGCTCCGAAATGTGGCCCACCAGAGATAGTAGTACTGTCCTTCGAGATGTTAGGAGAGACCGAGTGTGGACGAACAAGTCAAAATGGGTTCAACAGGCTGTTGGTGCTTCTATGATAATTAGACAGAGCGATGGGGGTGGCGAGATGCAAATCGGAAGGGGAAAAGCGGTTTTTGTGCGGGCTTCATATTCGCATGTGCGGGTTCTTGGAAGAGGAGATGGATGGTCGGCGGTACATTCCGACACAATGACTGTGGACGGGTGCGTGAGTTGTTGTCAATCGACGCTTCGAATCTTCGCGTCGAGACGCTCCAACGGTATGGGGGATCCCATCTTCGCCTTCTTGGCTTCATCGTCCTCAATCGCTTACAGCTTCGGGCCGAAGCTCGAGTAGTCCGTGTGGTCCTTCGACACGTACTTGCCAAAGTTCTTCTGGAACATCTCGGCGAGCTTCTTGGCGGTCGCGTCGTACTTGGCCTTGTCGCTCCATGCCTCGCGCGGGTTCAGCACGTTCTTGGGCACGGCGCCGAGCTCCGTGGGCACGGCAAAGCCGAAGAGCGGGTCCTCGGTGAACTTGGCGTCCTTAATCGAGCCGTCGAGGATCGCGTCAATGCATGCGCGCGTGTCCTTGATGCTCATGCGCTTGCCGACGCCGTAGCCGCCGCCGGTCCAGCCCGTGTTCACGAGGTAGACGTTGGTCTGGTGCTTCTGCAGCTTCTGCTGGAGCAGGTCGGCGTACTTGGTCGGGTGGAGCGGCAGGAAGGCCGCGCCGAAGCAGGCGCTGAACGTCGCCGTGGGCTCGGTGACACCACGCTCCGTGCCAGCGACCTTGGCCGTGTAGCCGGAGAGGAAGTGGTACATGGCCTGGCCGTCGCTGAGCTTGGACACCGGCGGCAGCACGCCATAGGCGTCGCACGTCAGGAACACAACGTTGTTCGGGTGGCCACCGCTCGAGGTCGGCTCGAAGTTCGGGATGTGGTAGATCGGGTACGAGACGCGGCCGTTCTCGGTCTTGGAGGTGTTGTAGTAGTCCGGCTCGTTGTCTTCGGTGACGAACGTGTTCTCAAGGAGCGCATCGCGCTTGATGGCGTTGTAGATGTCCGGCTCGTTCTCGCGGCTGAGGTTGATCGTCTTGGCGTAGCAGCCACCTTCAAAGTTGAAGATGCCCTCATCGTCCCAGCCGTGCTCGTCGTCACCAATGAGGTAGCGGTGCGGGTCGGCCGAGAGCGTGGTCTTGCCTGTGCCCGAGAGACCAAAGAACAGCGCCGTGTCGCCGTTCTTGCCCTTGTTGGCTGAGCAGTGCATCGCCATGATGCCCTCGAGCGGCAGCCAGTAGTTCATCATCGAGAAGATGCCCTTCTTCATCTCGCCACCGTACCAGGTGCCGCCGATGACCGCGACGTTCTTCTCAATGTTGAAGCCCACAAAGACCTCCGAGTTGAGGCCGTGCTCCTTGTAGTCTTCGTTCGTCACGCGGCAGGCGTTGACGATCGTGAAGTCTGGCTCAAAGTTCTCGATCTCCTCCTGGGTTTCCGGTCGGATGAACATGTTGGTCACGAAGTGGTGCTGCCACGCGAGCTCCGTGATGAAGCGCACCTTCTTGCGCGAGTTGGCGTTCGCACCGCAGTATCCGTCAAACACGTAGACCTTCTCGGCCTGCGCGTAGTGGCCCGTGACCTTGTCGTAGAGCGCGTCGAAGACCTCGGACTTAATGGGCTGGTTGATGTCGCCCCACCAAATGTTCTCGCTCGAGGGCGCCTGGTCCACGATGTACTTGTCCTTGGGCGAGCGGCCCGTGAACTTGCCCGTGTCGATCGTGTAGGTGCCGTTCTTGAGGAACTGACCTTCCTTGTTGGCCTCCTCGTGGGCCGCGATGGCGTCGTAGCTCAGGTTCTGGAAGACCTTGGTCTTCGAGTTGGTGATGCCATACTTCTCGAGGCCAAGCGACGCCGCGCGGGTCGAGAAGAGCATGTGCTTGGTGTGCGCGGGCGACGCGAAGCGCGCCGAGGCGAGCACGCCCTGGCGCTGGAGGCGCAGCGACGCACGGAGAGCTGACGTGAACATGGTGTGTCGGAAGGGGGAGGGAAGAGAGGGGAGCGGAGCGGAGGAGAAGCTACTGCGCGGTGGTAGGCGAAATGCACTATGCTGCTCTGAGAAGAGGAGGATCTGGAGCAAAGCGGAGGGGAGCAGAGGATTTGGAGCGGAGGGGAGCGGAAGCGTCGAGCGGTAGGTACGTACGTCGTGGCCCAGGATCGCACTTGGTTGGGGATTCCTAAGGGGAACGAGCGGGTATTGTGCACGAGACGTGACTACCCGGACGTCAACGACTGCGCGAGATCCGGTTGGGGCGTCGTCTGGCCATAGAAAAGCCCAGTCAAATAGGAAAAATGATATGATTGGTTGATTTGGTGGTTTTGACGCCCAATCGGTGACGCTGCCTCGTCACAAAACCACGGACTTGGAGGAACGCGTCGTCGTCACGGTTTCGGAATCGAAACCGTCGCCGCGGGAGTTCAAACCTATCCCACGACTTGAATAGAGGACGCTATGTCGAAACATCGATTTCCAACAAACCTAGTGACATACAATCTTCAAGTGAGTCGACGAATTGGCTGTTGGTTACCGCCCCTGATGTTTTAAACGCCAATGGGCAACTTCAATGTGGGGGACACATAGACGTCACGAGTGTGTGGTCGGGGAAAATAATGCGCTTCTGGGCGGAAATGACTGGCTTGACTCTGATGCAGCAGGACGTGGTGTGAAGATGTCTCCACGCACGAAAATGTATGGAGCGCTATTGGTGTGGTGGTGGATGAGGTGGTTGGATGAGCCAACCCATTGGCATTGCGAGCCGGATCGAAAGAGACCCCGCGCCAAGCAGCCGCGTGATCTCCTGAGATGGTGAGACCCAAGCCGGCTCCACTGAGCCCAAAACCAACTTGACTCGGGATTTCTGCCTGGACCGTGCTGTATAGACTGTGGACTGAGTCCGCAAAGCACCAAAACACCCCATCCATGAGACGCGCGCAGCCGCTGAAGAACCCAATCACCGGGGCGGAACATGGTGTTTGCACAACTGCATGATAGAGACGGAGTGTTTGGAGCTGCGTGTATCTCTCCAAGCAGCCGCGCTCGGTCAAGGCTGTCCGTTGAGCCGGATCGCATTGCGTGTGGGCAAACAGCCAACCTGGACCGGCGGCTACTGCTGGTCAGCTCCACTGCGTGGTGCTTTGATTGCCCAAAGGCGGTCTAAGGAAGTCGACTATGAGACGGGTGACGGTGCCGACGTGGGTTCGCGACTCGATGAGATGCAACCCGAAACAGCAACCAGACGACCGTCGACGTAGTGAGGGCAGCGCAAACGGTCGGCGTCGGACCAGACCATCCACAGCCAACGGCTGTCGACGAAAGAGCGTGTTTGTGTCGACGAGGAGACGCACTGCAAGAGACAGAATAAGATTCTTCAACTGATATATGATGTGGACTACACCATGTCAGTGTGGTCCACGTCAGACGTATCCAATGCCGCTCCGACGGCGCTTCCGGGAAATAGGCGATTGTTTGATCGCCGTCGTCGGACAATTTGCCGCCACCATCACGTCGTAGGAGAACCGATCCATGGACAAACAAGCACAGGCATCCTCGCGACAGTTCTACAAGCTCTGCTTCCCGAGAGACGCGTTCTTGCGTGCCATCGGCGCGATCCACACCGCAGCCTTTGCGTCCATCGCCACGCAAATCCGCGGACTCTACGGAGAGTACGTGTTGTGCGTTGGTAATCATTGGCTGCTCAGAATCGCACCGCTCACTTATGTGTGCATTTGCCTCAACAGAGATGGTCTTGAACCAGTGGATGTGCTTCTGCATCGGCTCCAGCAACGCGATGAACGGCTGCGAGCGGCGTCGCCCATAGCGAAGATAGCGATCTACCCAACGGCTGTGTGGCTTCACGAAGCGCTCGAGTGGTCACCAAGCTTCATGATGCAAGTGATTACGCTCTTGGGACTGACCGCGTCCATGCTGTCGCTGTGTGATGCGAAATGGCGCACGACGTTGCCGCTTGCCTTCATATGGGTTAGTTACCTGTCCATTGTGCAATGCGGCCAGACGTTCATGCAGTTCCAATGGGATTCGTTCTTGCTTGAAGTGGGCTTCTTGGCGATTTGGATCGCGCCGTGGTGGAGTACGAAGAGCGATACGTTTGAGACTCCGGCGGCAATCGTGTGGACGCTGCGCTTCCTGTTCTTCAAGTTCATGCTCATGTCGGGCGCGGTCAAGATCCAATCGCGATGCCCCACGTGGCTCGGGCTCACGGCTCTCGAGTACCATTTTGTGACGCAGCCACTGCCACTCCCATTGGGATGGTATGCTCATCAACTGCCGGTACGCTTTTACAGTCCAACTACCTCACCTATTTTTGTATCTGACTGTAACCTCTCTGGTTTTGTATGATTTAGCCCATCTTCCTGCGACTTGGTGTTGCAGCCACACTGCTCTTTGAAGGACCCTGGACGTTCTTCATCCTCGCGCCGTTTCGCCCGCTACGCCAGGTCAGCGCTGTGATGCAGATCTTGCTTCAAAGCATGATTATGCTCACGGGGAACTACAATTTCTTCAACCTGCTCACAGTCGTCATGGCCATGACGCTTCTTGACGTGCGAACGCAAACCCCTATCGTCGCTGAGCTCAAGGACGAAGCTTATTCAGTGGCGTCCATCGACAAGCTTGTTCGAATGATCGATGCAATATGGCAATCTCTTCAACAGCATCCAAGTACCACGACGTTGACACTGCTTGCTGCGATGGTGTATTGTTGGTATACCTTCGTCGACCTTTTTACCGTCGGGTACGATTCGTCTCTCCTTAGCCAAGACTCGTGGGAACCGTTCCTCCTGTCGTGCTGGATCAAGTTCATTCCATCGGTCGAAGACGTCCAAGCGTGGATTGCCCAAGTCCTCCCCGTCTCCATCGTCTTCTCCGGCTGCCTGGTCACTGTGGCCGCGCTCTGGCAACTGCTGATGATTTGGTCGTCTTCTTCTTCCAGTCACCATGGCTCACGGCTTCTCAAGTCTGTGTATATCCTCTGGACCTCAGCTATCGCGGCTTTGGTGTTCTGCTCCAGCGCGTTGACTCTCTCCATTCTCGACCGGCCGTTCCAGCAGACCATGCCGCCGTTCGTCTTTGAAGCATACGGAGCTACTTCGCAATGGCGGATCACGAGCGCATACGGTCTGTTTCGCACGATGACTGGAGTTGGAACCGTCGAGCACAACGGTCGGCAGTTCCCGGTGGTCGCTCGCCCGGAGATCATCCTTGAAGGCACAGCTGATGGCGGTGTGACCTGGAAGGAGTACCATTTCCTCTATAAACCGGGCGACATCCACCACGCCCCTCGACTGAACGTACCCTTCCAGCCGCGCCTCGACTGGCAAATGTGGTTTGCTGCGCTGGGCAACTACCAAAGCGCGCCGTGGATCGTGCATCTCGTGGACAAGCTGCTTCGTGGGTCTTCGGACGTCAAGGCGCTGCTCGACGCGTCACGCGACCCGTTCCCACTCAACCCGCCCCAGGCGATCCGCGCGCAGCTGTACTACTACGACTTCACGCGACTCAACTCGACGTGGTATCGCGCACTGCCCACGGCTGTCATTGTCAACGACACTCGCGAGGCCACGTGGTGGACGCGCACGCTTGATGGCGAGTACCTGCCCGCGCTTGAGCATGGTAACCCGACCGTCGCGCAGTTCGTGGAGCACCACTTCGGCCGAGAGCCGAGCACGCGCACGCCGCAGTCCATGGGGTGTGACGCGTCCCCGTCTTCCTCATCGCCGTCGTTTGCTTCGCTCGTGCGCGCCTGGAGCTGCCACACGCTGCAGTATCTCGTCGCGTGGCCCGTCGTGTCGTCCGGGCTGCTTGTGAGCTGGATGCTGTTGCTGTTCTCGTCAAGTGTACCCATGTCGATCTTCGCCACCCAAACACCCAAGCAAAACATGGAATAATCCACTTTCTGGGTGATCGCGCGCGTCCCGCGAGACTTTCCTGCGAAAATCGAAGAACACGATTGGGTGGAGGCCCCGCCGGCACGTTGAACCATGGGTCCAGTTCTTCCCCTCCGCGCCCCTACAGGAGGAGTGACCTGGACCTGCAACGCACGGCCCACCAGGCTTCCAAGGAATCTTGGTTGCTGGTACCAACATGGGGCTTTGGACCAGTTGGATTCGGCGGAAGACACATCCGTGTGTCGCAATCACGGTATTGTTGCCGAGCATGACGGAAGACGGTATCCGTACCGGGTCTGGGTCAGGGAAGCCATCATGCGATCTTGAGCCGACGCCACTCTGGTTGTGCTGTTGCTGTCTCGTTGCGTCTCGCATCCCGTTCCGCCGCTGTTTGTTTGGCGCACACCAAGTACAGTCACAGATGTCTCCCCCCCTTGGAGCTCCTCGTGTCTCTGTCTCGCCATCGAAGGTTTTTCGGCCGAAAAACCTCATGAAAAAGTTTCCAAGAAGTGAGCTCTTGACCACCCAGGGGGGAATCGAAAAGCGACCAGCGCTTGCAGGCTTGCTGGTCACTCGCAAGAATCAACCAACCCAAGCAAGGTGAGCAAACAAACAGTAGAGCCCCTTCCTGATGGAGCGGTATGTGTGGAGAGAGGAACTGATCGCGGACTCTTTATGTTGCAGTAATAACCATGGACGCCAGCGACAGCCGCAAGTGCCACAACTGTGGCAACACGGGTCACCTCCGCCGCGACTGCCCGGAGGCCCCGGCCACCGAAGGCTTCTCGGGCGGCGCCTGCTTCGGCTGCGGCAAGACCGGTCACCTCAAGCGCGACTGCCCGTCGAACGTCGGCGGCTTCAGCAACGGCGGTGGCCGCGCCTGCCACAACTGCGGCAACGTCGGCCACCTGCGCCGCGACTGCCCCGAGGAGGTCCAGCCCCCGAAGTGCCACAACTGTGGTAACGTCGGTCACCTCCGCCGCGACTGCCCGGACGATGCCCGCGAGAGCCGCAAGTGCCACGGCTGCGGCCAGTCGGGCCACCTGCGCCGCGACTGCCCGGAGGATTCGGGTGTCTCGGGCGAGAAGTGCTACCAGTGCGGCGGCACCGGCCACTGGGCGCGCAACTGCACTAACCCGCCGGTCTCGGCCTAAGTGCGCAGCGCTCAACTGCATGTGAATGCAAGGGCTTCTTGTGCGTGATTTGACTCGGAAGATGACGACTTTTGAAGAAGGTTGGGCGTCGGTCGAGGAAACGCGAGAAAGAGATGATGAAGGACAAGGGCCAGAAGAGAGGGAGAAGAGAGGAGAAGAAGAGGATATGTATCGTTGCACGGGGGCAGGACTTCGCTAGTCACTAGTTTTCAATAGGTCACCCACGCTGCTGCTTGGTCGACCGAAACGGCTGGCGCGTGGGTTAGCAGAGAGAGGGAGGAGGAGAGGAGTTCGGTATCTGGATAAACTTATGATCATCTCGATTCTACGAACAAGCGCCTTTGAGTCTTGTTGGAATGGTCCCCACCGGATCAGATCTTCGGTGGAACCTAGCGCGGCAGGTGCATGAGAAGTTGGTGCAACGGAACTGGGAATGATTTATGTGTTTTATCTTTGTATTGGCAAAAGACACGGCGACATGAGGTGGATGCACCGCTGCCGCTCTGGCCGTCGCGAACTTTTAAGAGCCGAGCATTGGTCGTGATCGCCCACGGAATACGTACGGAAGCTATCTGAAGCTATCAGCCATGTCGTCGAGATCACGTGCGTGACCATTTCATGTCCACCAAAGAGCAGAGCAACTATCAAGCCTTGTGGAGCCTCCACAAGGCTGCGCTACCTCCACTGGAGGTTATCATGGGAGATCGATCCATGCGTTCTGGTATCATGGACGAACACGTTGAAGCTACACAATTAATACGTAGTATTTCTCGCTCCCACCAAGTCCGAGGTGCTGTAATACCGACCTCCATTCCTATGCTGTAGAACGATGTATAATATGTCCTGTCGAATATCGTGAGTGCCGCTGCGTGACTCTTGCGTCTTCAACAACGCTCGCGGATCCGGCATGCTTTCACACGCACCGTGCTGCGCTGTGCGAGGGATTGTGCCGGAAGTCGGCGTAGAAATAAGAGAATCTCCGAGCTGTGTGCCCACAACAAACCCATGTGCATAAACCACTGCCCGTGGCACGAACGCCACGCCTGGAGAAAATGTCCGGCTGAGGAAAACGGGCGCTAGATCGCATAATTACGGTATACTTGGGTCATTTATCGATCTCCTCGTCCACTGCTCCGCTTCGCACATGATGAAGAAAAGAGTGGACACTTTCTTCACGACTGGAGAACCCGCTCGCCTCAGAAACTCGCTCATTTGACGCGCGGCACCGGCACGGTCGATGAATATCCTCCAATAATGCCGACAGGAATCGAAAATCCCCCCACGACAGTCTTTCCTTCCTTTGACGCGTCGGCGGCATGCGCGGCGCGTTATTGATTCCCCACTGCCTTTGCCGCCAGTTTGCGGTCGCGATCGTCCATCCATCGGTCCCAGTCCGTGAGCAAATGGATCTTGGCCTATTCGCACCACGATTGACCGTAAACAACACACGTGTTAGACCGCGATATTCAAACCACCGCGCGCGACGGGCATGGAGGCACGCACCTGGTGCTCACGGCGGAACTGCCACTTGTTGACGGCGCCGAAGCCGACGCCCATGACCGTGAACGCGAGCGAGATCACCGCGAGACCCGGGAGCACTTGGTACGGCATTTCTACTCCCTTTCCGACTTTTCCACAGTGTCTTGTGAGCCGCTCGCTTTTGGACCAGACCCCCAGCCAGTGCACCACCCAAACAGACGCTCGCGCAACCTTCCTCCAACATTCAGATTATGGTGTGGACCACAATTTTAATGTTGCGTGAATGTAGTTGGAAAGAGGGACGGCCTCTCGAGTTTTTTGGCGCGGGTTTCCCCTTGGCCGCGTTTCGAATGCGCGGAATTCATCGAGCGGGTTGAGAAGACCAGTGACGCCACCAAAGGGAAACGAACGCCTATTCGACGCTGGTTTACGCGACGAGGACGCATTCTCAAGGCCTTCTAACGGCACGCAATGGAAGAACACGCGCCTGCGCATCGACTGGTGCAAGATGGCGACGCGCCGCGCGTGTCGTGGACGGCGCGGCTCGAGGTTTTCGAGCAAGACTTCGACACGGCGATGGCGATCTGGAGCGTGGAAGACGGGGTGGTCGGACGGCTTTGCGCGGACCAGCAGCCCGTGACGCGGCGCCGAAGCAACTTGTCGAACAGCCAGGTCGAGTTCAGTCAACTGGACCTTTCCCAGCGCGAGTCTTCCCATCGCTCGTCGCGGGGCAAGAAGCGGCGAAGAAACGTGACCGAGCAGGAAGGGCACCACGAACGAGATACACCGCTGCCGCCGCTTTCGTACGTGACGGAGCAGGAAAATTCTACGCAGGACCTCAACGCGACGCAGCTACTCACGACGGAAGGTGTGGATGCCAGCCAAAGACTGCCGATTACGCATGGTACTGCTACGCAAGCGCGGGACACTGGTATAGAAGGACGTGATGCTGAGGAGCAAGACGTTTTAACGAACTCAACACCTTCGAAACATGATGGTATTGGAGTGTTCAAGACGCCCACGACAAGAAGACGAACGAACGACGGTGGACAGAAGTCAGGAGAATATTTGTCGTCATTTTCTCAAGCGGAAGTTGTGCGTGAGAGTCCACTGGAATCGTCGATACTCAGCCACCATGCCGATTCGACTCGGCAGGTCGCAGGTGGCAAACCCATTCGGATGTTCTCCGGGTTCAATACGGGATCGGGAAAAAGTGTGATGGTGTCTCGGAAGCGAATGCGGGACGTCCAAGCGAGCTGGTCAGATGTTGAGAAATCGTCCAACCCAAGTCCAGTGTCCCACCTCGACAAGGAACAAGCACCCTCGGCTCAAGCGTGCCAACTTCTACAAAGTGAAAGCCTTTTGGTGTCGAAAAGCGGCCTTCAAGAGGGAAAGACCTTCCCCGTCATTGACCCGAGGCGGCTGTCGTTTTCTGCAACCCAGGACCCGAATGAAATTCACGGTGACTCGTCGCGCAGCTTTGGATTTCAGACAGGCTCCGGCCGAAGTCTTCGACCCAGTCGAGATAGTCTACGCAAATACGAAGCGCTACTCCTCAGCGATGATGTCACCCAAACGAACCTCGACGAACAGGCAACGTCTCGGAGTCTTGTGGAGCTGCTGCGTACTGAGCCAAGTACTTTTCAACGCACAACTGCATCAGCTCGTACTGATGAGGCGATAAGTTGTGACACTCAAGTCGCGAAGTTCTACCGCGTTGATGGTGCTCCACACGATGAAGCTGGATCAACAACAGCGATGACGGGATTTCAGACGGGCGCCGGAAGACAAGTTGCAGTATCTTGTGATCGATTATTTCAGTACTCCCTTGCGCTTTTTGATGACAACGAAGACAGGCAGCCATCGATCGCAGTCAGCGCAGCCAAATATCTCATCCAAACTCCAGTTCAAATATCTCCTCGATCAGCGCTTCCCCCAGGTATCACATCCACGTCTGGTTTCCAAACTGCATCAGGACGAACTGTCAAAATATCTGAGGAGCGACTCAAGGAAATGGACGGTCGTCTTTTTCGTGAAGAGTGCGCGGTTGGAAGTTTTGAAAGTGGCGACGGAAGAGTGCAGAGTGTTTCGAACGAGAGACGGATGAGTCCACAAGTCGATACTGGTGGTCCTCCGAATCATCTGAGTTCGCCGAGTACGCCGTGTTGTGACCAACCCAGCAGAGAGACTGATTCACTGACGATTCCAAGTGGTTTCCAAACGGGTTCAGGGTCTCGCATTCGCGTCTCGCAAGAGCGGTTGCTCCAGTACGACCAAAGCGTTCTGTCGGAGGGACGCGACTTCTCCGATGTTCGAGACGCAACTGATGTTACGGACACGAGTTGCAAGAAAATCTCAGCAAAGGCCGTTCTGTCCGGATTTTCCACAGGAAACGGTGATCGAGTCTCTGTATCGAAAAAGCGGCTGCAGTTGTACGAAAAAATGCTGAGTGACAATGACTACACCGACCAGATGACGGTTTCGTCGACAGTCGAGGCAGATCGACACCCAATGTATTTTGCTGATCGCTCGGTTGGGTTCGCTACTGCTCGTGGGAAGCCAGTCATCGTATCCGAAGAGAATCTTCGACAATATGCGCACAAACTCGCTGAGGAGCACGCCAATGACATCTCTCCAATACTCGAGGTCCATGATCCTCCTCCTTCTCTTTCCGGTAGTGAGGTAATCGGCGGATTTACTACTGGCGCTGGGCGACAAGTTGCCATCTCTGCAGAGAAGCTTCGTGAATACCAGGAAAAACTAAAGGATTCCGAGGTGAAACGTGAACAAGTCCAGAGTTGTGGGGTCTCAGCATGTCTGAGCCGCGGAAGTGGTGACTGTGGTGTCTCGAGGCGAGCTGATGTGGGTGATACCACACCCGTGGTTCTTTCAGGCTTCTCGACTGGAAGCGGTCAACGCGTCTCCGTCTCAGAACAAACTCTCCGAGAGTACACGACGAAGATATCAGAGGCAGCGGACAGTGAGAGTGTCTCGTTCTCGGCGAATGGTGAAAGCGATTATCGCCGTACGGAGAAGATTGTGACAGAATATTCGCGAGACATTACATCACAGCAGACCAGGGCACAGCGTCGAGCGGGGCAAGTACCAAGAAACCGGCGTTCGATTGACGCGCCTACTTCCTCGAAGGCTGCAGATTCGACGAGTCGTAGACACAGCCTCCCACCAAGAGCGCCAATTGAATCTGTTCATGAAAATGGAAGTGTTGGCGTGAGCTCAGGTGTCATCCAGCGCATGGCCATCGCCCATCAAAGGAGCGCCAGGCCATCCGTTCTCGACGATGTCAGCAATACTCTGAAGTCTCGATCCCGCGTCAGTGGATTGAACGGTCGAGGGAAATGGAAGTCCCCCTCACAGCTCCAGAGCGCAGAGAGTGGAGGATACTCTACCCCTGCAAAAACTCGGACAGCAGCGCCTCAGAGTCTCAGTGGGAAAAAAGGCTTCCGACCTCCAGTTCCATTGAAAACTCCTCCGTCCAAGTCTCTAAAGATGACGACGACACCATCGCAAAAAGTTGCGGACGTGGTAGAGATCGATCGGGCACTGGTGGTCAAGATGCATTTCCGTGAGGCTATGCGCATTTCCTACAAGCTGCTCGCGCTCGAGGCTGAGGAGGGCTCGCACTCTTTTACATCCGAAACTCGTGTCATGCTGTTGCGTGAAATTGTTCCCGATCGCGCGTTTCATGTGGTGTTTTCACAAAATGATGGCGAGCTGCTACAGCCAAGCGATGAAGAAGCAGGCGTGTCAGTCCTTGACCTCTACGAGGAAATGAAGGAACACGGTTACATCGGGAGTGAGACTGGAGTGACTCACAATTGGTTTCGAAATCAATATCGGTGGGTTGTTTGGAAGCTCGCGACGCTGGAGCTTCTATCTCCGCGCTTTCTGTTCGGGAGATACGTCACGAAGAGTCAGGTCATGTTCGAGATATGCAAGCGGTACCAACGCGATATTGTTCTTGCCCAGCGATCCATATTGAAGAAGATTCTCAACCGTGACGCGAATGCTGCTTCATGCATGATACTTCGAGTCGCTGCTGTGCTACCATACCCTGTGGGAGAAGAGAAGGACGTCGACACTATTCTACCACCTCACTGGAAGCTCGCAGTTGTGCTGACTGACGGGTGGCATGGCGTTTACGCTGTTCCGGATGCGGACCTTGCCGAGGCATTTTGGAAGCATCATAAAGCGGGTCGCCTGGTTGGAAAGAAAATTGTGACGTGGAGCGCGACATTGCAGAACATCAGTGACGGCATCGATCCACTTGAATGCGCCCTGACGACCGAGAAACAATGGGGAAACCCTCTTTGGGCTGGAAAAGATGATCCTTCGAAATGGCCGTACCTGAAGCTCCAGCTCAACAGCACACGACCAGTCACCGCTGAAGCCCATCTTGGGCTCGAGAGTCTCGTTCGTCCCGCGAGGGGCAAACAATCTGATGCCGCGTACGATTTCGTGATGCTCAAAAGTATCCCGATGCGCTCTCTCGAGGTCGGCGGCGGTATTGTTCGGTCAGTATGCGTTCGCGTCACCCGAGTATCCCCTATTCTCCACCTCCAACCCAAAGATTTTTCGCTTGGTCCAAGGATATTATGCGAGGAGCACATGCCACAGTATTTCCAAGCGCGCCAAGAGCACATCCAGGACCAGAGAGGTGAGGAGGCAAACGGTGAGGAAGAACCGTCATCATCGCTGCCCCTTCCAGTGCCTTTCATGAAGCTGGAGGTAGAATGCGCTCATGAAGAAGACGCTTTGCGGAAATGCTACGCAGTCCTCACAGTTTGGCGACCAGGTGACGAAATGCTCTCGAAGTTAAAGGAAGGCCGCAGGTACTATGCTTCTAGCCTTTCTGTGAGCTGGAAGGTCGACTACGGTCATCTGGGCGTCTTTTTGCGCGTCGGAACAACGAAAGGGAGTGCGTTTGAGCCCGTCGAACCAGCATACGGCAATAGTCTCAAGTCTCCTGGAAAAGTTTGTGAAACAGTCGAGACTCTCATACAGCGGTATCAGAGACATTCGCAGACGATGCCGAAGGAGAAGAAGCTATTTGGCGACGTATGTGTTGTCGTCGTGCGATGCGACGATGCGAAGACGCCGACAGCACGACCACCAGGAACGTGTTCAACAACAAGCACCCAACACGTTTTCGCCACTGACATGAGTTACCGGCTCATGAGCATTCGCATTCAATCAACGCGGATATTCAAATCATCGGCTGCCGACCAGGCCTCTGGCAACTTGGCCACCCGTAAGAAGACACCAGAACGTTTGTTTACTCGTGGAAGCAAGAAACTGTGGAGCGAGGGATCTGTCATCTGCATCAACGGTCTCGAGGTCTCTCACTACGACGAGAAGCTTGACATCCTCGATTGCGACTTGGCTGAGAGTTCACAGATAGTGTCACTACCATCCAAGAAGTCTCACTTCTTTAAAGATGCTCAAGCACTCCGAGCTGTATTGGCTCGCAATGACAACGCGGTCGATTCGACTCGAGGAATATCGTCATCCATCGAAGGTTTACGAAAGCACGTCGAACGCAACATTTTGCACCTGGACGTAGCCTCAAGTCAGGAAGGCGAAGATGACGGTATATATCTCCTAAATGGTGACGACGAAGCGGAACATCTCACCCAAGACCTCCATGCACTGCCAGAAAGCGATGTGAGTTACTGGATGAGCCAGGCACACTCCGTTCATGCTGTGGGGAATGTGGTTAGGATACTCCCGCTGGACCTGACCGATCCAATCCCAATTGCGTGCAATGCCGTGGCCGTCGCGTTCATCCGAAGCAAATCGAATCCAGATGAAGAAGGTAAATTGCAAGCACTCTACTTGCCGCTAGATGTCTTCGAAGAGGCACGGGTTCTTCTTGGCGGCGACTTGGACGAGGGCACTCTCTCATCTGGGGACGAAACATATTTTTCGGATCACGTACTTCGTTTCGAAGCACAATGGGAAACGAGCGAGCGACTGCTGAATAGCTGGAAGCCGTGGGAGCGCGATGGTGGTGCTACATTTCTCCTCGCTACGACTGTATCCGTGAGCTCTGAAGATTCTCCGTAATTTCCCCCATCACATGCCAAACGCTATTTATGTCACGATAAGGTTGCGAAGACAAGAAGCCTACATTTGCTCAATCTGACCGAGTGAGCTACAAGCCTGCCACGCCAACACAGTGCGCTTTTCCCAGAGATTGTGCCATGCCTTCGTCGAGCAAGTCTTCGTCCAAGAAACATGAGGAAATCCTTCGCCAACGCGAAGGCGGCTTCTCTTTGAGCGGTGCCCATCAAGAGAAGTTGCCTGAGTACAACGCGCTCGTTGACCGCAACTTGCGCCACCACTTTGAGAGTCGAAACCTTCAAAAACATCTCGGTGGTCTCGGGCTAGTGGACCAGCGGGGCCGCATTGTGGATCTCGACCGCCAGAAATCCAAGCTCTCGATCATCGAGCAGGAGTTCAAGCTTGCCGAGCACGCGGAGCGCATTCGTGAGCGTGAAGAAGAAGAGATTCGCCGCCGCGTCCAGATGAAACGCCACGACGCAATCAAAGAAGCGCGCCAGCGTGAGAAGCTGATGCAACTCAAGGAGGAGAAGAGGATTGCCCGTGAGATTGTGCAGGCGGCCAAGGGGTATTCCTCGGTCGGAAAACCGGGCTCTCCGCGGCCATGAAGCCCGCAGCAGACGAAAAGCGCCGCCACCAAAGAGCGATAAGACCCTTATGATTTGATTTCATCTTCTACTCGGAGTTGTATCGTTATCTCACTTACGCTGCACGGCGCTCCCCCGATCGACGCGCACGCTGATCTGTATATTCCGCGCGTTCTCCACGCCTTCAAAGTCGGTCAACGAGAACGGATCAAGCATCACTTTATCGCGAAAATACAGCTTCTGTTCGTACCCCATCCAGTGAATGACTCAAGGATCAGCCACGTCCACAGCCATGCGCACAAAACAAAGCAGGCGCAAAGAGCTCCACGGACCATGTCTGTCTGCGATAGTTCGTACTCGTCCTCCAAGAAGCTCTTGAGCACCTGCACGGTCTGGCCCTTCCGAAACTGTCACATCCATAGCCACAGATGAGCCGCTCCTTCCCGCCGATCGCCCCAGCGCTATTGAACAGAGCCCGACCTCGTGGGTGGCGGTCGAGTCGTCCGGGAGAATGAACTCGACCTCGATCGCCGCCTCCTGGAGCGCCTTGATGTCGTCAAACTTGGACTCCTCGCCGCTCTCTCGGCGTAGCTGCAGCGACAGACCCAACGATCCCACGCCGCCGCCACCGCCGCCTTCGTGCGCGTCGGTCATGCTTGGTCTGTCGTCGCGATTTGGCTTGCCATTGTCGGCAACTCGCCGCACCGAACCACATTCGCACGACTTTTCAGGGTCCCGCCGGGATGAATTGATGCTCTTGAATTGCAAACAATGAATTGCAATTCGTTCAACCCACATTCCTTTGTTTCCCCAAGTAGCCCAAGCAATCGCGGCAACGTCGAGCTCCAACGGGTTTCCTGTCGCGACGCGGCCGCGGACGGTCTCCAGTGGCACCAGTGGGTACCACGTTCGCGTACGATCAGACGCGGACGGTCTGGGCCGCGAGCACGAGCGCGTCGCTCAAGCGCGCGAGCCGTCGGCCGCCACTTGCCTCTGCGGCAACCAACGGCGTGCGGCATCAGTAGCAAGGCCGAGAGTGGTCTGAAGGACGAACTGGGTGTCATGGCTTCGGTCGTGGCGGCCGCGATGTCGCGCTCACGGAGTAGGTAGATGACCTGTGCGCTGCGGCCACGTCGATCGACATCGGGAGACTGGTGACAAAACGCTCGCTGCCGAATGCGAGTCTCGTCCAGTTCGAACTGGCCTTCGATGTTCTTGATCGCCGTCCACGCCGACGAGGGATGCCTTGACTTTGCTTCACCGTCGTGTCAAGTGCGGTTACTACAAGAGCGGTGGCTGTGTCTGTGTGGAAGCGACATACTAAATAGTACTCGAACATCGCGTTAACGACTCAATTAGCACCCGAAATTACGTTCGGCCATAACGGCGTGGTGCTATTCGCGTGTGGAAAGCGTGTGATGCTGCTGGTCACCGTGCGCGATGGCTTTTGATATGCAAAATGGATGTGGTCATGAGTGCCTGCCAGGCAGACTCGTGATGCCACGGCTGAGGGGCGTTGGCGTGAAGTTAGTCTTTCACCGTGGGCGTGGGCGTGAGCGTGAGCGTCTCATTGGAGGTTGGCTCGGCACCGAGCAAGCGAGGCAGGAACGCGCAGCCGGCGCGGCAGACGTAGTACAACGTCAGGCAGGGCTCATCGGTCCCATGATCCTTCTCCCAGTCTTCGCAGTACTTGATATCCGACTTGCAGTCCTTGAGGCAGGCCTGCTGGCTACCTGTCTTACGCCCGATGGATGAGCACACGAGGCTGAGCATGAGGACGAGTGCGAGGAGGAACTGGGTCTTCTGCATGGTTGGGTGGGTGGGTGAGGAGGTGGGGAGGTGGCTTGGTAACTTGGTGGCGAATTGCGAAGTGAGCTCAAGGAAAGCGTGCAGGTCTTAAAGCGAGTTGAGCTAGGGCGGATGTACCGCCGTCTCTTAGTTAGAGCGATGTCCAAGGTGACACCACTTGAGTATGAGCTACGGGTACATGGGTTTTCACGACCCCCCCAGCTCCATGTCCACGTGCGTTGGTGATTGATACGAAACAAAATTTACAGTATGCTACAGAACCAGGATTAGGATCAGGATCAGGATCAAAATCAGGATCAGGATCAATATCAAAATCAGGATCAGGATCAGGATCCCACAGTGAACGTGGGGAACAACGGAAAGGCGAGTCGCTTGGGACTCCCAAGCGAGTCCCAAGTTGGGATGCCATGAGCGGCGCTCATGGCATCCGCTCAGAGCGGACCCGAGGCGCGCTGTTGCCGCTCAAGAAGGAGAATAGTACAAAGGGCGAGATGGAAGACAAACCACGAACATGGCTCGAAGGCAGAGGATGATGATGCGGACGGCGAAGAAGAGGGAGAAGAAGAAGAAGGCGGATAGAGTGCCAATGAAAAAATTTCAATGGCACTCTATCCGCCTTCTTCAATGAAAAAATTTCATTGGCACTCTATCCGCCTTCTTCAATGAAAATTTTTCATTGGCACTCTATCCGCCTTCTTTTTCTTCTCCCTCTTCTTCGCCGTCCGCATCATCATCATCCATTTAATGATATATGATATGTTCCGCCAAGACGACCCGAGACGCACGCCGCATCAGCAGCGATTCGAATGGACTCGTTTCTCGCACACTTTGGTCGTGTAAAAAACGCCAACGTGGTCACATTTACTACTCGGAGTTCTGCGTGTCTCCAGTGGCCAGGTGCTTGAATATCGAGTCGTCCGAGAGAAGAAACTCGACTTGGATCGCCGCTTCGTAAAGCGGCTTGCTGTGGTCACACTGGGTCCTTGGCGTCTATTAATAACGCATGTGACCTTTCGGGTCCTTTTGAATTGCGGTGCAGATCAATTGAATTGCAGAAAAAGAATTGCAATGCATTTCGCACTTCAACAACGGAACCCAAGGTTTTTCGTTGTCAAACCGTGGTTTTTCCCTTCAAATCCACCATGTCCCTTTTCCCTGCGCACGTCCAACCAGCACGGCAACATGGAGCGGAGCACCTCATCCATGCTGCTCGTTGTCGTCGTGTCGCGGCCTCCGCCGAGCGATTCCCACGGCGCCAGTGGCCGCCGAGTACACGCACAACATCACCGACCAGGACCGTGAGAAGCGCGCTAGTCGCGAACAACAAGGTCAACGAAACGCCCACCGAGTACCAGCTCACCAAGAACCCAAGTCGTGTCAGCGCCAGGGGACTCACACGTGCTACGACACGGACACAGCGAATGGATCAAGAACAGCGGCAGTGCAAGTGGGCGATTGAGCGGGAAACGGCAACACAAGAAGACGATGACGAAGACGATATTGAAGGAGAGGAAGCGGCGATGGAGCAAGATCAGGACGAGTGAGAGAAGGACATGTGATGAAGACGAGGGAGGAGACCGCTGCAGACCGAGACGTCATGTTGAGTTTGGGGGACGCTGACGCCCAATATAAACGCCATCAAACTTATGGTCACTGAGAGCCAGCAAGTGCCACTGTACGATCGGCGTCACGCACGATGCGGCCGCACCGACCGCCGTACGATCCCGAACGCGCTGCATCAGCTCGATCTTCTTCTTGGGCGGCATTTGCTTGCACAGCTCCTTCAGCATGCACCTGACGATCTCCACGTACCCCAAGTGGCACGCGTACTCGAGCGGCGTCCACGTGAACGTTTCTAGCACTTCTCGCTCGACATCCGCTTCGATCGCCGCGTCCAGCTCGTGGTCGTCGTTGTCCATCAACTCGCATAGCAGCTCGCATTCGTCAACATCACCGAGACACTCATCCACAATGCACACGTACGCGAACGTGTCGGTTGGTTCGGTGAGTACGATGGAGACTATGCGGGACATTTCAAAATTCGGCGGATTACGCATCTGAGACGCCAAGAAGTCCCCGACGACGTCATACCCCCCAAGCGTACGCGTACTCGACCGCACACAGCTTCTCGCGTGACGTGTGTGTCGTTCGCAGTCGTCCTATCGCTAGTGTTGTCACGTCTGGGTCTTCAGCGTTGACCGTGCTGATAAGCGTCCTGAAGGCAGAAGTATCTCCTCGGCTTTGTGCGACTGCAGCGTGGTACAGACTGGAAGGCGCGTCGGTCAAACTGGTGAGCTCCGTTTCGTCGTGGTGTTTCGGTGTCTCTGTAGTGCGCGAGACGCTCAGGTCGTTCATATGTGTCCGGTTGCCCGACTCCGCTTCCACCTCAGTCAGTTGTGACGACACACTCCTGTCAGGTGCTGCTATCTCCTCCACCAAAGGTTCGGCATCCGCAAGAGAAGGAGATAGATCATCAGGCGAGCGACTCGGGGCCATCAAACTCACGCGCTGCACAACACTGTCTGAATCGTCCCGCTTGGCCAACCCTTCGCGATGTACGGCATGAAGATCGCCTCGGCTCTGCTCAATGGCCGCATGGTCCGGCGTGGAGGGCGCTTTGACCAAGTCAACTTTCTTCGTCTCGCCGTCACTTTTCAGCGTGTCTGTGCTCTGCGACACGATTGGGTCTTTCTCATCCGTTTGCTTGAGAAATCGCGCTTGGGCCACATCAGACGCAAGCGGCACCACACTGTTGTCGGCTCCTTTTGATGTTTTTGAGGGCGGCGGACATGCGCGAGAGGATTTGGTGGGAAGTCAGTCAAGAGATTTCGAGCCTTCCTACACACGCGCGCGGTCG
>JAADXJ010000097.1:0-45618 GCA_023337735.1 Pythium biforme | reverse complement strand
GCTTGCAGAGTTTCAAAAAGAAGACGCTCCCACCAATGCCAGTGCCGGTTCAGCAGGCGCGCGGCACGCGGCAGAGAATACGGCGAACGAACCCGACGTGCTCCGCATCGAATGGACCACGACGACACCATCGAGCCCCCCCGAGCGAGCCTCAAGGCCGGGCCCAGCAGTTGACCCACTGGCTGGACAGGCTCAAAGTAGACCACTCAGTCAAGGGTGTGGTGGCCGCTGCACTGCGCGAGGTCGACACGGCCCACGCGAGCGTCGCGCACTTGACTAACTCCACGAGGCATGTCAAGCTCTCGAGCGACGCCACCCTCCGCGAGGCCGGGGTCGCCTGGCAAGGCTTCTCGTACTGACCAAGTTTCACCGCCGGCTGCCCGTTGCAACGCGAGATCTCGGGCCACACGATGACCCTGCAGGCGTAGGCGACACTGGAACTATTGGAGTGGCGTCTACTCCGAATCAAGCCACATGACCGCACGTTCTGTGAGACCGTCAAGATGTACGCCGCCAAGTGTACTTTGAGCCACCGGCAAGTTCGCGGCCCGAAGCCCAGCGCGTGTTCCAGTGGATGCTGCCCCACGCCAACGGCGTCGCCAACATCGATTTGCTTGGTCGCTTCACGTCGTTTCGACTGCTCGTGGTACCCGAGAGCGCGCCTTCTGAGGCGCTCGAGAAACTCAAGGGCGACAAACACATACGGGGCCAGGACGCCACTGAGCCGTGCGTGGGCGACGGCGTGGTCGTCGCTGCTCACACATCGCAGAAACTGACCAGCGCTGCCGATAAAGTCGTCAAGGCCGCCAGTGCCAACTACGGCGTGCGCTTCTACTCGCACAGCGTCGCCGACAACACCAGGGAGGTGCTCGTCGACGGGTTCGAGATCACGAGTGGTTCTTGAGTCGGGATAGGAGTCTTACATCAGGTATACGGTTTGCATGAACTCGCAGTGAAAGGAAGAAGACGATCACTGTCAACGTCAATGCGTTCTCTCTCTCAGACAGACAAAGTTGGCTTGCATCTTGTGAACTATGCTTCCGACTCTCTCTACGGGCGAGCGAACGCAGCTCACGGTGGAGCTGTGCCGCGACACCTTCGCTCTGGAAGTGACCCACTTTTCACTGGAGCCGTCAACCGTCAGCAAATCGGCCGGCAACGATGATCAATGCGAACGCGAGCGACACCAAGTGTGGACGATCACGGGCATGTGGCAAGCGCGGTCGCCACCCGCGCGACGGGCCGAGTACCACACGCCGTAAAGCGTCGTCACGCACACGCTATTTTCAGTGTGTGGGCTCCATACACCAGCAGCACAAATCCACAGCGTCTTCAGAGAGCCTCCATGGCGACTGTGGGCGCTGACGACGAAAGCGAGTGCCTCACGACGCGTCGCGGTGCGACCCACTGGCTGTTCTCGCGGTTGGTCGGTGTCGTGGGCGTCTCCATCCCGGACTCGGCGCTCTTTCACGACGAAGGCGTGCTCACCGCGTGGCTCCACACGACCGCGCTGGTGGCTGCCGCGGCGAGACCCAAGCAGAAGCACCCGGCCAAGTCGGCGACCAAAGTCGCCGACGCTGAGGCGTCTGTCGTGCGCAGTCACGATGTACTGGAGCTCAGTCTGCTGCGGCTCGAGGCGCACTTTCAGGACCTCGTCAAGCAGCAGCGACCAGCGCAGTCTCAGGGACATACCGTGGCGGTGGTCTATGACGACGACGACCCCGACGACAAGTCGCCCCCGCACATGCTGAACGAAGCGGCGCTAGACTCGGTCGTGCGCGCGCTCTGTGCGCGGCAGCGCAGCATGACCGCGCTGGAGCCCGACCACACGGTGGCGCGCGCGTACAAGAGCGGACGGTTCGTGTTGCAAGCCGCCGCATTCACGCCACGTGATACGGTCACTGTCATCACGAGTTATAGCGCCGACGCCGACCAAGCCCGTGACGGCTTTGACCATGAAGTCCAGAGACGGAGCTCGCCACTGTCAAAACACGATGGTGGGGATGATGGTCGCAACGAGGAACAAGAAGAAGAAGAAGAAGCAATACGTCGCTGGCGGAAGTCGATCGACTGGTCGGGCGCGTTCGCACGGGCGGAAGCACAGTCGCGCGCCGTGCTGTGGCATCTCAAGGCGGCGTTCGGCGTGTCGCTGCGGCGGCTCACGCTCGAGTTTGCGGGTCCAGTGACCGGTCCCTCGCAGTCAATCACGCTCGTGTGCGCTCGGCGCATCGAGTGGCATGGCTCGCACGGGCCGCGACCCTCGGCAACGACAGCAAAGCGGAGAAACCCACTGAGCCAGCCACGCGGCACGCAGAAGGCGGAAGTCGCAACGACGACAACGGTGCGGCAGCGCGCGCACGCGTTCCGCGTGTGTCGCCAGTGCCGCACGCCCGTGGACGTCGAGATCGCGCGCGAGCTGCTGCAGCAGCAGACGCTCGTGCGCGACGTGCTGGCCAAGTACCAGGCCATGAGCGCGCGCCACGCGGACGCCGAGACGCGGTGTGTGGCTGCCACTGACCGTGCCGCGCATTGCGAGACGCGCGTCGCTCGCTTAGAAAGTGAAATCGTGCGGCTCCGTGAGCAGCTCGATGCAGAGAATGCGCAGAAGCACGAGGTCGTCGAGCAAAAGCACAGCGTGGAGCTCCAGCTGCTCGAGGCCGCGGGGCAGACCCAGCAAGCGGAGAGGCAGGTCCAGGACGCCAACGCACAGATCGCGCAACTACTGCGGGAGCAGTCCAACCAGATCCACGAGGTAGAACAAAGCGCCGAGACCCAGCAGCGCGCGTGGCAGGAGCAGGACGCGCAGCGCGATCAGGAGATGCACACGCTGCGGGACCACGTGACGTTTTTCCAGTCCAAGTGTGTGGAGCTCCAGGAACAGCTCGAGGAAGCGAGGGCCGCCGGCGATGAGCTGCGCTTCCAGTGGGCGTTTGTGGCGCGCAAGCTCACGGACGTGGGCGACGCCGGCGTGCTGCCGCCCAAGCGCGTGGCCGGAGGCTACAGCTCCTACCCGACGCCCACGGCCGCCAACGTGGAGCAGGTCGTAAAGTGGATCGTCGACTACGAAGCGAGACGCACGGTGCTGGACGCGCAGCAGCGCCGGGTCGGCAGTCCAGGCAAGTCGGTCACGCGACGGCTGCAGATGAAAGTCGAGCTCATGCGGCTGTTGCACAAGAGCAGCACGAAGGCGTCAGCGTCGCCGCCGTCACCTTCGCGACGGCGATGCACGCGTCGCAAGTCGTCTCGCAGTCCGCAGAAAAAGACAAGCCCGACGCGGCAGATCAAGGAGGCGGCGGCGACGACGACAACGCTCGTGTATGAACAGCAGACGAAACTCGTGTGGGCGGGTGACGGCAGCAGCGGAGAAGATGACTGACGCAACGCCCCACCATAGTAGTTAGCGAGCGAGACGAGCATCAAATATATCACTGGCTTCACGCTGCATGGTGTCCCCCACCCCCCCACACACAGGACAGCGCAGCGGACGGAAGCAAGCAGGCGGCTGGCTCCATAATAAAATACATACACGAAATGAAATACACCCCACGGCCACCCCCTCACCACTGGAGCTCGGCCGGGAGGTACTTGTGCGCGAGCCCCAAGTAGTACGGCATGAGCTGCGGCGGGTCCACGGCCTTCATCTTCTCCTTGGGCACCGTCGCGTAGTGCGTGATGCTGAGAAGCCACTCCTTGGTCTCGGCGTCCTGTGGCGCGCACACGCCCTCGTAGCAGTCCTGCTGGTACCAGAGCCGCAGCGACCAGAGTCGGATCGCCTGAAGCGCCTCAGACGGCAGCGTCGACTTGTTGAACTCAAGCACGCGGAAGAGGTATTCGTCGGGCGTCCAGGGCAGCATCGCGTTCTCAAGGCCGCTGCCCGGCGCGAGTCGAGCATCCACGTTCTTCTCGGCGCTGCAGTGGTCAGCGTTGAGAGCGTTGAGCTCCGGGTATTCAATCTCGTCCGGGATGTGCGCGCCAACAATCCACGTCGACGCTTGCAGCATCCATTCGGGCGCCGAGATAGCACGCAGCGCCGTGTTCGCGTCGTCGGCCCATAGCAGAAAGAGCATCCCGAGGCCGCGTCTATAAAACACAAAGTGACATGGTCAGTGACAATGCGAGGATCATCGACGTCTAGCGATAGAGCCACGTACAAAAAGAGTGTGAGCTGGAACCAGTCCGGGTGGCCGTCCTCGCGCGCGGCCTCGGCCGTGGCGATCACGTGGTGGAGCAGCCAGCTGCGCGCCGGTGCCTCGCTGTCGCCCGTGAGCACCATGAGTGCCTGGTACGCGTCGACGACCGACATGGTCGCGTTGCGGAACGTGCCGTACCTCGCGCGCTGCGCCTCCACGAACGCCACGGTCTCGTGCTTGCGGAGCAGCTTGGCGTAGAGCGGCGTGGCGTCGCGCTTGTTGCACACGAGCGACTGGATGTCGCTGCCGCCGTCCCACGGCACAGGCGTACGCGACGCGACGACTTTTTGCGAGGCCTCGTCGATGCACAGGTAGCTGCCGTGGAAATCCTTGAGCGCGACGCCGCCGCTGTCTTCTTCGTCTCCGTGGTACGGCACGACCTGGAAGGTCTCCCACGTCGAGTTCCACGGGCGGTCGGCGAGCACGGCGCCGCTGTCTTCGACGCACAAAAACTTGCCGTGCACCGACCGCAAAAAGATCTCGCCGTCGGCGCCCAGCAGCGTCTGCCAGAGCGCTTCTTCCTTTGACTGCGTGACCGCCGAGATCGCGCCGCTTTCCGAGGCCACGAGCCGCGCGCCGTCGCGCGTCGAGAGCGCCAACATACAGAACCAGGTCTCGCGCTGCGGCGGTGCCGGGAAAAAGTCGCGCGCGCGGCACGACAGCGCCATGGGCACTTTGCGGAAGCAGTCGTTCTGGTTGTAGAGGAACAGGATCTTCGCGCCTTCGATTTCGCTAAACCCCCAGCGGCGGTACATGCCGACGAGCTTGTCGTGGCGCTTGGTGTCTTCCTCGGCCTCGAGGCAGAGCTCGGCGACGCGCAGCTCGTGGAGCGTCGAGAGGCACGCCAGGTACAGGACCCTTGCGAGCCCGCGGCCGCGCCAGTCGTGGTGGACCGAGATGCTCTTGACGTGGGCACTCTGTCCTTCTTTCTCGAGCGTGAAGATGAGCTTGCCGACGGCGCCGCGCCGCGCCGACGTGAACAGCACCCAGCGCATCTCCTTGGCCTTGGCGTCGTGCGTGAACTCGAGGCGGAACTTGGCGGCCGCGGGCGGTGGAGGGGAAGGGGAAAGCGACAGAGGGGAAGGCGCTAGTAGCACGTCGGCGAGGTCGCGCACGCGCGCGCCCAGCGGCGGCGACAGCGGCGGGGAAGGCGACGGCAACGCCCCGACCTCCGTCATCTCGGGGCATATACGTATTATTGGGGATGTTCCACGATTGGCGACCCCACGGCACGCCGGTGGATGCTGGAGCGTAAAAAACCTCACGCCAAAACCAACAATACCTGTCGAAAAACCTTGTGACAACGGAAAACCAAAACCTCAAAGTTCGAAGGATGCGAAGAAACGAGATTAGAGGGATGGGATTGGAGGAAAAGGCGCCAAGTTCAAGTCGGGCACATCTCCACAGTCGCGTCCCAGCCCAAGACGGCCTGCTCTTGTTGGCCAACATGGAAGTGCATTACAGTGTAACGGCCAACAACAAAGACACACAACGATCCGGTGGAGACAGCATCCAACGGAAGCCAACTTCTCACAACGTTGTTTGTCGTTGGATGCTGTTGTTGGGGCTCACGTTGCCCAACGCCAACGACGCTGAACCTCGGGTGGGTTTTTTGCTATCAGCCAATCAACAGCTGGCCAAAACCTGTGACGTATGAAAAAAATGTTGCCGTTCCCCACAGCAAGGACCATCATTCCGCATGAGCGCCAACATGGCTACACTGGAGACCACACTGCGAAGCTGTGGAGCGCACGCATTTCGATATTCAGCCAGCGGAACTTTCGGGTATACCCAACTGAGTCTACGAGTTATTTCGCAATCTAGCTATTTTCGCGCTCCACTCCGCTTGCATGGGTCAACCGTGTGAGCCGTCTAATAATACAGTCTGATGAGCCAACAGAGTGCTGAGATGCCCATACCAGTGTTTGTGGCAGCGTGCAATACGGCTTTCCCGACCTCTCGTCGCGGTTCCCACCACTCGCAGTCGACGCCACGACGGGATGGCGCGTACGCCAGTGACCGATGTGGTCGCTCGTCTCCATGGGCTCTACCAGAAGAAACTCCCTGCGCAGCAGAACCAGCTGCCAACTTTGCCGGCGCTGCCTCCGCCACAATCCATCGTCGGCCCACTGGCGAGCCTACACCTCGACTTCGGCTCGCTGCCGCGCTCACTCCAACACGCACTGCTATGGGAGGCAGGCCATGGGGCAACGGCGGACGGACAGGTCGTGGATTTCTACACGAGCTGCGGGATGTCAACCGCCGACGCGTTCGCCTTGTCGTCCCTTGCACTACAAACCTGTGCGGTGATTGCGCCGATGGATCCCAACGCCGCAGAGATTGCCTGGCTCGCATTCTCTGAGGCATCTCCATTGCCCGTGGTGCTGAGAGCATCCGCCGACCAATCAACTATAACCAGCGCAGCGACACTCGTTCCATGCGCGCGTATCCGTGACAACTCGTTCTGTCGGCCGAACCCAAGTGCGTCCGTGGCTTCGTGGCTGTCGGCATATGCTGCAGTCATGCGCGACCGGGCGATCGACCTGCAGCGGACCGAGGCGACAGCTATCATATCCAGTGATACAGATCCAGTCGGATTAGCAGCGTCCGTGTCCCCGCCACGGCGCTATGATAGGCGGTTAGATACGGCGAACATCACCACGGGAACTGGCCTCTCCGCTGACTTTACGACGGCATTGTACTCGCTTCGTGCAGCCGGTGCAACGCTCCCGCGGCTGGACATCCGAATGGGTGTACCTCCCGAGGTGTTAGCGCGACTCGATGCGTTCCATCTGCCGTTCAAGAGCCTCACCGGTTTGCTCCAGCGCGCGATCTTGTGGGATTCCGGCTACGCGGTGGTCAAGTTCCCGGACGACGGCAGCTCGATGGTGGACGTCGTCCCTGTGTACGTGAAATGCGGGCTGCGTATGGCGAACATCGCACCGGACCGCGCGTACTTTGAGACGACGGGATGCTCTATGCAGGACTGTTCCACTTACAACACGTCGACCAGTGATGCTTTCTACTCGCTTCGAGCACGTGACTGCCCGATGACCACTGACGGCAAGGCGGGGAGCTCCACCGGGAGTAAACTCCTCGCCATGAGTCGATGCGCCGTGCCCAGCTCAGTTGACACGCTAGAGATTCCCGTGGCGGCCACGGCCACGGTCTGGGCGCTAGGCAACATCAGTACTACTGAAAAGTCGGCCGTGCCACGTCTCCGCCTTCAGAAACACCCGTCGTCGACGGGAACCGCCAAATGGTACGCGATCCATTCGGTGCCGACCGAAGTCTCTCTTGGCGCGTGTCCGCCGTGGCCTTCGTTCATCATCCCGTGCGTCACTGTGGACCCGGCAAGCCTCCACCAAGAGTGGTGCCGCCCCGTGCACAGCGAGCTCATCGCCACGTGGCTGCGCCAGGAGCAGCACCAAGAGATGGCGCTCGCCACGCTGATTCTCTTGGCCGGCGCGATCCTCGTCGCGCTCGCGCTCGACCTGTTCGCCGACCGCAAGCCGCGTCTTTTTGCAAACGCACGCGTGAGTGCGTCGTCAATGCCGTCGCTGACGAGCTCGCTTTTTGATGGAGCGAACGAAGAGCCACAGGAGCAAGAGCAAGAAGAGTCCCAAGCGCCGAGCGATCAGACTGGCTGGTCGAGCGTGCGGTCCGCCGAGTCCGTACGGTCTGTCGGATGAGTCTATTCTTCATCCTGGTGATACCTATTGACTACTCTATTACGGCGCGACCGGCAGCACACTCCGCGTGACTGTGAAATCGGTGGCGATTTCACTCGACGCTGCGTACACCATCATGCCGCCGCCCGTCCCTTCTGTGCGCGCAAAGGCATTCCAGCTCGAGATCACGGCGGGACTTGGCCCCGGGCCGAACGCGCACGAGCTTTTGACGCAGACGCCGATCGTGGCCTTGGCAAAGTCCCCGCCAAGCTGCTTTTTCCAGTCCACGAACGTCGTGTTGAGCGCGCTCTCGTAGATCGTGGCGGCCGTGGCGTTCTCGAGTGCGACGTTGTAGGCCATGATGTTGACCCAGTCGACGGACTGGAGCAGCGCCGTCGGGAAGCACCTTGCGTACGACTTGTGGACCTCGCTCGTGCAGTACGCCGGCTCGCCCTCGTAAAAATACGCGTCGTAGGTGAGCAGCAGCGTCTTGTCCTTGGCCGTGAGCGCCTCGCGCGTGGCATCGACCAGCGCGACTACCCGCGAGGCGTTGAACGCGTCGCCGACCGTTTCGTCGTCAATGTCGATGCCGTCAAAGCCGAATTTGGTGACCAGCGCGACGGCCGAAGCCGCAAACGCGCGCGCATCCGTGGCGTTCGTGAGCACGTCGCTGTTGGTCGCGCCGCCGATACTGCCGAGCGACGCGATGCAGTTTCTAGAGCAGGAAGAGAGACATTAGACAACTGAAAACCCACGGTATCACATACCCAGCACTGAACGACGCACTTGCGCAGCGTCTGCACGCAGCTGCGGATCTCCGCGTCTGTGTTCTGGAACGTGGGCACGACGCGGCCCGAGGTGCCGTCCACGAGTGCAAAGCCGAACACGACGTGGGTCACGCCCAAGGGGACCTAAGAAGAACAAAAAGGCAACACGCACATTCGTACGACATTGGTACAAGCAACCTTCGCGCAACAACCAACGCAATTCCCATACCTGTTCGCACCCCTCGACCTCGCTCTGCCAGAATGCGACCGTGCGCGTGTGGGCCGCCGGGCGCCGCGTCGCGCACAGAGAATCGTCTTCGCTAGAGCCACTGGCGGTGCCGTTGCTGATGGTGGTGTTGTTGGTGGTTTTGTTGGCGCTGTCGTCGTTGGGTTTGTTGGTCGTCCCACCGGCGGCGTCCTTCTTGTTGGCCTTGTGGAGCACGAGCGCCACAGCTACGACCACACCGACGAGGAAGAGCACTAAACAGGAGATCAATGCGTCAGTTCTGGCTGCATGGACCATGTTCTGTCCAGTGAGACGCACCGGAGAAGACCGAGAGCAGGCGCTTGCGCCACGGCGCCGCGTGCCGCCGCCGCGAGCGCGCCGACATGTCCTCGTCCGACGCGCGGTACGCGTCCATCTCCGACGGCATTGGACGGGGTTGTCGGTAGGCCTGGTGTCTCCGGGGATGCTAGAGCGAAAGTAATGAAAGTGAGAGACACGATGTTTCCGTCAGTGGTGTCAAACGACCACGCGCTCTCTGCCTCATGTAATACATTCAAAAGGAGACTCTCCCGCCCAGCTGCTGCGACGCGGCGCTCTCTGGGTTATGCGAGACCTTGATGTGTTGTACCCACTACAAGTCCGGAGTATACAGTAGGTACCTAACCTACAAGACCCTATGCGACGCTCTCTTCATCGTCGTCATCCTGGTCATCGTCCTGGTCGTAGGCGGGCAGCAGTGACGCCGCCATCTCCTGCGGGGCCTGCATACCACGCCCGCGCCACTGGACACCGTCGATGCCCCCTGCCGTGGCCGTCGTGGCCGTCGTGGCCGTGGCCTCCTTGCGCGCGGCCTGCTCGCTGCGACGCCGCATCTTGTCGCGGGCCTTGCGCAACAGCTGCTCGCCCTTGGCGACCTGTGCCTCGTGGTCCGAATCGCCCGGCAGCAGCTGCTCGTACTGTTCCATGCCCACGAGCTGCTTCAGGAGGCGCGCGTACACATTGGTCAGCGTACACACGACCAGCACGACCATGAGCGCCGGCGCCAGCACCGAGAACTCGCGGCCCAGCACGCGGATCACCCGCATCCTGTGCCAGAGCTTGTGGAACGCCGTGGCCTCGGTCAGCGCCGGCGCGTCTAGCAGCAGCACAAAGTTGTAGCTCAGTGCGAACTGCAGGCGGCACTGGTGGATCGCGGTCTTGAGCAGCGCGAGCTCGCTCGAGTTGCCGTGCGCGCGCAGCGCGAACCGCCCAAACGACCGCAGTTTGAACAGTGACGCGTACGCGCACACGACCATGTACAGCAGCAGCGCGAACGCCGCGAGTTCCAAGCCGCCAGGCCCCGCGAGGGAGAGCACGTGGACGAGCGACAGTGACGCCATGCCCCAGCCCATCGTGAGCTCACCCCACAGTACACAGAGCGACGCCAACGCGGCGACCAGCGCACCAAAAGCCCAGAGTGCCGGCAGTACAAGGCGCTGCGTGTCTGCTGCAGCGGACGTGACGAGCGACTGCAGCTGCGCTGGCAGGTTGGTCGTCGAGTAGAGCCCTATGGGCGGCAGCGCCGTGTGACGCGACGGCGGCAGTTGGCGCTGCAGCGCGTCCGCGCGGAAGCAGAGTTCAATCCAGGCCTGTTCGGTGCCGCGTAGATCCGCCTGCGCCGACTTGACGCGGCGGTGGAGGTCCACGACGGCGCTGTACGACGGCGGGGCCGACGGGATATTGGTAGTGGAGGTCGAGAGCATCGGGCTCTTGGACGGCGCGGTCTTTTGCTTGACAGAGGAAGATGACGAGGCGATCGGCGCCTGGCGGCCGTCGGCATCGACCAGCGCGAGCACCGCGAGCAGGCCGGCTTTGACTTCCTGCATGTCGCTCGTGAGGATGATGGCCGCGCCCTCGGCCTGCAGGAGCCGGTCGTAGGCAACGCGGACGTCACGCAGTACGTCCTGGTACAGGAAGATGGCCTCCATGCGCTCGTGGTGGATTTGGGTCGCGCGGAAATGGAGCACGCGCAACCGTTTCTCCGGGTCCCGCTGCGTCCAGAGCGCGCGTGGGATGTCAGCGAGCCCGTAGCCGAGCAGCACGATGAGCCACACGAGTCCGTACGTGTTGGCGCTGGCCATCGCGAGCCCCAGCAGCCCTTGCGCCGTGAAATGGCCCACAAACACGAGGTAGACGACGGCGGCCGCGACGGCCGCAACGACGATCGTCCAGTGGAACACGAGCCGCTGGAGCGCGCCCAGCACGCGGCGCGCGGCGCGGAATTCGCCGTGCTGCGCGTACTCGACCAGCAGCGGCAGCAGCAGCCAGCTGAGCAGGAACGTGAGCCAGTAGAGCGCCTGCCACGCCGCGAGGAAGCTCGGCAGGTCCGCCGCGTGCTCGATGTCGTCGTCTCCTTCGCCATCTTCGGGATCTTGAGATGCGAGCCATTTGCTGTGGCGCGCGACGTCGATGGGCAGAAGCAGGAGACCGACGAACCCCAGCGTCCAGCTGAGGAACACGGCCGCAAGCCCCAGCGGCGAGACGTGCGCATCTCGGTACTTGGCCAGCAGCCACGACGTGAAGCCCAGCAGCCCACAGGCCTCGAGCAGTAGCGACAGCACCGCCATGGAGTGCAGTTTCCAATGGACAAGTGTGTGCGGTTGGATCTTTTGGGGTGATCAGCGCGACGCTTCGGCGAGGTTCGGGCGGACGCCATTTTGATTGGTGGAAACACGGAAATATCGAAGGACCCTTTCGAAAATCGAACATTTGATTCGTGCAGTGGGTCTATCTATTTCTTCTGGTGGTTGACGAAGCGCAGTGCGAGCAGCGCCAGCACACGGAGCACGACGACTGAGACCGCGAGCCCCGCGAGGTAGACGCCCATGTCGCTGTGGCGCACGTCGAAGACCGCGTCGAGGTACTGCTGCACGGTCATGGGCGCGTGGTTGGGCACGTTCGGGATCACTTGGCACCCGATCTGGCCGGCGTGCGAGCAGTCGCCAAAGAGGAACGCGGCCAAGAGCATGAATGTGTAGCGCGGCGGCGTGATGGCGAAGAGCCACTTGTAGCCGCCCGGCACAGCCGACGCCGGCGGCGCGAAGCCCATGAAGAGCACGAAGATCGAGCTGAAGAGCACACCGACAAGCGTCGCGACTTCCATGCTGGGCAGCGCGAACGCCAGCAACTGCCCGACAAACACGAGCACGAGCACGTGAAGCGACGTGAAAAGCCAAAAGATGAGCAGGTTTCCAAAGCCTGTGAAGCCGGCCATCGGGTAGAAGATGAGCGAGTAGAGCAGCGTCGAGACCAGCACGTAAGGCACTTCGGCGGCGCTGAACGCGACAAAGTACCAAAAGGCGTTGTAGGTCTGCGACGCGCGCTCGCGGTAAAACGCCGCGCGCGCCTCGGACGCGACCGGGATCATCGAGTTTTGCGCCACAATGCCCAGAAAGCCCGTGGTCATGAACACCATGCCCATGCCGCCGTTGATCCCTTGGTACGAGTCGAATTTTGAGTCGAAGAACACGGCCCCGAAAAGCACGCCGAGGAACATGCTGACGGCCATGCGGGTCCAGTTGTACGCGGGCGTACGCCAGTACATGCGCAAGAAGCGCTGCAACAAGAGCGTCGCCTGCATGAACTCGGTGGCCGCGCGCTTGGTCTCAAACGCCAGCGCCGGCGCACCGGGCGCGGGCACCGCGACACCTCGCGGTGCAAGTCGCGCGCCAGCGCTTCCCGCAGCGGACTCGCCTCGAACGCCGCGACAAAGTCCGTCGTCGCCGTTGTGGAAGTGGAAGTTGTCGCCTGCTCCGTGTCGACACCGGCGCCGATCACTTCGAGCATCCAGGTCGCCGGGTTGTAGCCTTCCTCGATCTTATGCACGTCCGGAAGTGCCTCAAAGTACGAGATGAGGCGGCTGCTGCGGTCGCCGAGATCACCAAAGTACACGGTCTCGCCGCCACGCTTGAGCAGCAGCAGGCTGTCAAACAGCAGGAAGACATCGGTGGACGGCTGGTGGATCGTGCAGAGCACCGTGCGGCCCGTGTCGGCGACCTTGCGCACGCCGTCCATGATCACTTTGGCCGCGCGCGCGTCGAGCCCGCTCGTGGGCTCGTCCAGGAACAGCACGCTCGGCTGCGCGGCCAATTCAACGCCGATCGTGAGCCGCTTGAGCTGCTCGACCGTGCAGCTGCGCACGACGTGGTCCGCGATCGCGTCCAGCCCCAAGAGCTCGAGACATTCTTGGACGGAATCCAGCTTGGCCGCGTGGGGCACGTCGGCGCCCTGGCGCAGGAAGGCACTGAACTGCAGCGCCTCGCGCACGGTCGCGGTCTCGACGTGGACGTCCATTTGCTCACAGTAGCCGGTCGCGCGGCGCACGGCCAGGTCCGTGGCCTCGTGGCCGTTGAGCAGGATCTTGCCACGCACTTGGCCGCCGGTCTTGCGCTTGGCGATGACGTCCATGAGCGTGGTCTTGCCAGCACCGGACGAGCCCATGAGCGCGGTCATCTTGCCTGGAAGGGCAAAGCCCGAGATGCCCCGGAGCAGGTCGATGGTCTCCCCTTTCTTCTTGGCCCCGGGCACGGGCACCGTGTACCACAAGTCCTCGAACGCGACGGTCACGGGCTCGACGTGGTGTTCACGACGACTCACACGGATGGCGACCGTGGTGGTGTCGCCCAGGGCCTTGGCCGCCGCCGCCTTGGGCGTCGTGGCGAGTGCGTACGAAGCGGCTTCCAGTTCGCCAGTTTCCTGATCGTCCGCACCCTCGTGACGCGGTAGCACGATGCTCTCGGGCGCCTCGAAGCGCTTGTTCTCGAGCACGTAGCACGCGAGCAGCATGCAGACCACGTACACGATCAGCGTGTAGGCGACGCCATACACGACCCAGGACGCGTCGGTCTGGATGTCAAAGTAGTCCAAGTAGAACTCGCCCATCGTGCGGTTGTAGTGCGCACGGTAGTTGATCCCGTCAAAGACATCGACGTCGTACTGCGCGCTGCGGTACTGCGAGACGGCGATGGCGCGCACGGCCCAGGAGATCGGGTCGAGCCAGTAGACCCAGATGAAGTAGTCTGGGATCTGCTTGCGCGGCAGGACAAAGCCCGAAAACAGGATGTAGATGAGCAGCGAGCTGAGTGCGAGCGGCTTGGCAATGTGGACTTCGGGTGTGTAGCACGTGATGAGGAAGAAAAAGGCCGTGAACGCGAGCGTCGTGAGGAACATGAGCGCTTCGAACAGCACAAACGCGCCACACGTGGGCACAAACCCACACATCCAGTACACGATCGACCCAAACACAAGCGTCTCGACGAGCGTGAGCGGCACTTGGCTCGCCGACATGGACAGCACGTAGGACGACGTGCGGTAAAAGTTGGCGCGGCGCTGCTTGTAAAATACCTCGCGGGCCTCAAAGTATACCGGCAGCATGGCCGTCTGGCCCAGCGCGAGGTACAGCACGGCGAAGAAGATGATGCCCATGGCGACCTGGATGTCCCGGAAATCAAACTGGTAGAACGTTGAGCCGTACAGCAGCGCCATGACCACGACGAGCGCGAGTTTTCCTTTGAGGAACGCGCGGTTGCGCACGGTCACGAGAAACTGGCGCGCCATGAGCGTGCGCGTGCTCGCCCAGAACGCCTGGTGGAATTCAGGAGTTGCGTCCACGTGGTGCTTCGCGTCCGCGAGTAACTGTTCATTGGGCGGCGCGTGGAGTGTCTGACGCATCTTCTCGTGGACCGACGAGCGCTCAAAGAGCTCAGCAAACTCGGCCGCGCGGCGCGCGTGGGCGCGATCGGCTCCTCCGGCTTGATATTGGTGCTGCTGGTCCGTGCCGAGGTCCACGAGGAAGTCGGCGACGTCGCGGTGCGGTGGACACACAAAGCCCAGCTCCCGAAAGTACGGCAACACGTCCTCACACGGCCCAAAGTAGACGACGTGGCCGTCGTTGAGTAGCAGCACGTTGTCGAACAGCGCAAACACCTCGGGCGCCGGCTGCAGCAGCGAGATCACGACGGTCTTGCGGAGCGTCTTGGCTAGGCTGCGCTGCGTCTTGATGATGTCAAACGTCGCGGCGCTGTCGAGCCCCGTGGAGATCTCGTCCAGCAGCGTCACAAACTTGGAACCAAACTCCATCTCGCCGGTCGTCACGCGCTTCTTCTCCCCGCCCGAAATGCCGCGCAGCATGGCGTTGCCCACGACCGTGTCCTGGCAATGCTGCAGTCCGAGCTGTTGAATGACGAGCTCTGGCAAGTGGGTATCCATGGCTGTGGCGGCCGCGAGCGCACGTCCGTTCTGCTCGGGCGTGCCGTTGGCAAAGTGGGTCTCCGCGTCCCGGGTCATGGCGCCGCCGCAGCACTTGTGCGCGAACGCGAGCGTTTCCTTGACGGTGAGCGTGGGGAAGTGCTTGTCGTGCTGCGTCACATAACCCACGAGCTGCGGCAGCTTGTGCTCCAGCGACTCGAGTGGCGCGCCGTTGAAGCTCACGGCGCCCTCGCGTGTGATGTGGCTGGCCATGGGGAAGCGGCCGCTGAGCACTTTGAGCAAAGCCGACTTGCCCGACCCGGGCTGCCCGAGCACGAGCGTGAGCGTGCCCGGCTGGAAGACGCCGCTCACGTTGGAGAGGATCTGCTTGCGCACGACGCGCTTGCCGCCGCACGCGAAGCGGCTCTTGAGGTGCGAGGCGATCGTCGGCACGTCGGCCTTTGTAGCGTTTGACGTTGTATCGGCGACAGTAAAGTCGGCTGCGAGCGAAAGGCCCTGGAAGCGCACTTCCATTTGCGGCAACGCGCGGCCCAACGACGTCTCGAGCGTGTCGGCGACGTGCGCGTGGAGCGCCTGCGAGCCCTTGGCGAGCAAGCCGTTGGCCGACTCGTAGTGGATGTCCATCGTGCGGTCGTCGTGGTCGCGCCGCAAGGTGAATTGAAGAATGAGAGAAGAGAGCGAGTGCTGCGAACGTCCTAACGGAGACCATGAGGGCTCAGTGGCTCCCATTGATCAACCCATCCATCTATCGGCTCACTGGTCGCCAGTGCTTTCTTTGCATGAGGATCCCAGTGGGATTCCGCGGGTTACCGCGGACGCTACTAGGCTGCCTGCATGATGCCTGGGCGATGGCCACCTTGGAGGAGGAGGGAATGCTCGCTTGCGTGCGTGGGAACGGGCGATCGCGACGTGAGGATCGCCGACGGAGACCGGCGGCGGCCTAAAATATGTTGGCGCGGGACAAAATATCAGTAGATCGACACCTGAGGGTAGGAGCATGGATGTCATTATACCTAGGTTTTGGAAAGTATTTGACGAATAATACATATATCACTGGCGTTATTCCCAGGGATGAGTTATGGCGGATCGATCAGCGTCCCCAACTGATCCGATCCGGTCGTCAATAATACCAGTGGTTACCACTGTCCGCCGCAAGAATCCGGTGAGGTCTTGAGTCAGGCGTGGCCGCATTCCAGTACAAAAGCTGTCACTCGAGTCGAACGGATCTTCATACGATTCCTGGTGGATCCTTGGGCGTGGCATGATTTTTGCAAGGTGCCTGCCCTGCGAATAAATCAGTGTTCAGGCACTACTCAAAAATCAGCCGCCAAAGCGAATGCCGAAAGAAGTGTCCGGCGTGATATTTTTTCGAGAAACAGCACTGCGGAAGCAATCAAGCACAGTAGATTAGCGTTCGCATGGTTGAGGGCGGCCACGGCTGTGGTGATTCGGTCCAGCGTCGAGTCTAATCGCCCAACGATGTCGAGTGAGTGCGATGCCCTCAACATGGCCTCATGGTACAGAGACTATGGCCGTGGTACAGAACTGCACCTGCAAGTTGGAAAGCGGGGCTCACAGCGAGTTGCCTCTTAGACACCGACACGTGGCGCTGGGGCACGATCAACTCGGTACATATACTAGTCCCGGCCGTGCGGTGCGTGGGGCGTGGGACGTCGTGACGCGTGCGGCCTCGAGTGTCGACAGTTTCGCGGTGATTTTCAACGCCCTTTTGCTGTACGGTGCAGTGCGGCGTCACCACTGGAATCAAGTGGATCAAGTGGGGGCGTTCTCCATGGGAATGAATCACTGGCCACACGACAGCGTCGCCCGATACAGTAAGCACACTCTGGCGTCGCAATCGATTGGCTGCCCAACGCTCCACATTAGGATGGATGATCCAGCGTACTAGAGTATACCGGAGGGAACCAGACTGCTCAGGAAAAAGCAAAAGAACTCAGCATTTCCATTGACGATCAATGTTCGTGGCACCGCGAGACTATCAAGACTCAAAGTCCTGTACAGCAGCACAACACACGAGGGATCCCCAAAGCGGAGCATCCTTTGGATTTCGAGTAGGATACTTGGGGCTTCCAAAGAAGCAGATGACATCCCGTGTACCCAACGGCAGGATCTGACCACATGATCGACGATCGCGCACCCGAATGCATCCATGGCTGCTGCGGTTGCAGCTCCCGCACACGCGTAATTCACCCACACGCTTGCATGTTGCGTCAAGTTGACACGCGAGCGACTGCGGAGCCGAGTGCGAACGTTCGACAGACCAGCATGGATCAAGTCGAACGATCGTTCGATCGTTTGTTGCGCAACGTGAGCTCGGTTATACCGGACTGCTCGTTGCACAACCACAGCGCATGGCAGACACCCACCCGTGACGGCGTCCTGTGATGATCAACTCCCTTTCCTGCGACGTGTGAACTTGTCATCACTAACAGTAAGAACCGGTAATCCACTCGGTGTGGAGTTGTTATTGACGTTCCATTTTCAGCCAATCATACAGCATCCTATCTTTGCGACCGACTTGTTTCCCCTACCCCGTCCTCATGCCCTGAAGGCGGACCCGCCATCATTTTATTTTTCCTGCGACCGGCCGTTATATTTCGCTGGTGTTTTGTTCACTGCTGACAACGTCGTCGTGGGGGAGCTCGTTGTTCTCCTTTGGCCGACCAGCTGCACAAGTCAGTCAGTCTATTATCGACCACCCGAGCGAGTCGGCGGTGTCTAAACGGCCCTCCCAGAGGCGTCTAACCCTCCCAACCTCGGCATGCGTCGCCTCACGTCCTCCTCCTCCTCCTCCTCCTCGCCGTCGCTCCTGGCGCTACGGCGGCTCGCGCTGCGGCTCGCCGAGCTGCCGCTGCCGATGGAGACGGCGCTTGTGCACCCGTGGGGTCTGTTGGCGACGCTGCTGCGCGCGCCGTCGCGCGGGCTCGACCGGCTCACGGCCGCGCACCACCGCTACCTCGATCGGCTCACGGCGCGCGTCACACAGAACCCCGTGCTCTTCCCGAACGGCTTTTTCTGCGACGGCTGGGGCGATCTGTCCACGCCCAAGCGCCTGCGTGAGGTGCTCCAGAGCCACCGCATGCGCGAGGTCACTGCGCTGCGCGACAGCGACATCGCGTGGGCCGCGCCGCGCGACTTTGCCAAGGCCCACGTGCGCATCCAAGAGGGTCGCTTCCACAGTACGCTGCCCAACGCGCGCGAGTTTCTGCCCGAGGCGAGTCGGGACGCGTACTGCGAGCTGGTCACGCCGCTCGAGTGGCACACGTCTGGCGCGACCGCCGACGTGGCGGACAAGACGCTTGTTGGTGCGTACGGTCGAACTGTGTATAGGAGGAACGACAGAGCTGACTGGGTTGTTGGGATGACGGTGTATTCGATAGTGTTACTTCCTGGCACGGGCGAGCACGGCTTTCTGCATCGGCGCACGTCCATTGGCGTGCCGCTGGCCAAGCGCGGCGTCGCGACTCTGGTATGAAGGCTGCGCGGCCATGGGTCCTATAGCGTGCGCTGGTCCAACGACTGTGTGTACATGTAGATTCTCGAGGGTCCGTTCTACGGACGGCGGCGGCCCCAGGACCAGAAAGGGTCCAAACTACGGCGGTGCGTACTCATATGAAATGTCCATCTATGGAACCGCCCACACTGACTTGCTGTGTCTGTTCCCAGGGTCTCGGACCTGCCCATTCTCGGTCAAGCGACGATCGAAGAGGCCAAGTCGCTGCTCGCGTACTTCCAAGAGCAGCACGGCTACGAGCATGTCGTGGTCGCCGGTAGCAGCATGGGCGGTCTCCACGCCGCCATGGTCGCGTCGGTCTACCCGGGCGACGTAGGTGCCACGGCGTGGCTCGCACCGCCGTCGGCAATCCCAGTGTTCACGGAAGGTCTGCTGGCCGGCTCGTGTAACTGGACGTCGCTATACAAGCAGCACGAGCTCCAATTGTTGGACAACATGCTGCAAGGCCAGGCCGTGACGACCGCGACGCCTCACGAGACGGCGTTCCACGACGAAGACCCGGTCCAGCAGGCCAAGAAGCGCATGCGCGTGTTTCTGTCGATCACGGACATTGACAACTTCCAGCCGCCGCGACGCTCGGACGCCGTCGTGTTTGTCGTGGGCACGGAGGACGAGTACATTGGCTTTACAAGCGCCGAGTGGACGCGGCTCGCGGCCAAGTGGCACCCGGCGCAATTCCGGTACGTCAAGACGGGCCACGTGAGTGGCATCTTGCTCGAGAGCAAGGCCTTTGAGGACACGATCATGGACGTCGTGGGGACGCTGCGTTCTCGGGCGCCCACGCCAACTGGGCTGTAGAAGACCAAGCAACTCATATAAAGCGACATTGGCGTGTTGGTCTCAACTCCCAATCTGATTTTGTTGTGAGTTTATCTGGTCGATTGGCGGCGTGCTCTCATCACGGCATGGCTCGCCGATGTGGACGCATCCTTGCAATCACATGGGCTCAATTGTATTGTGAATGTCGGATCCGCCAAGGCCACAACAGCGCACGTGTATTCCTTGCAGTATACAAGTGGATACATGCATCATAGATGGCCTACGGCTCCCAAGAGTCCATTCTCGTGGGATGTTGCGGTGAGCCTAGCACGAAGAAAAATAGTAGGCAGTATCAGCCGCCACTTACCCACATGCTGACGCGTTGCTTTTCTCGTACTGTGGTGTTTAGCGCGGCGAGCTCCTCCTTATGCGCGATAGCCACCTTGTGCCGCACAAAGCAGCGTCGCGAAGATCGTCGAGCTCCTTGTCCGAGTGTCCGATGATCTTAATCAAGCTCATCAATCTCTTACTTCCACGAGGCAATAACCATATCAGGAGCATCAAGCCGCCGGTTCACGTCACGGTTGCCGAGCTCTTGATTCTTCTCGCTGCTCTGGTTGTCGAATACGTCGAGCTCCTGTAGGGCTACTCGGGGGGTTCTCCTCTTAGGCGACGAGCTCTACGGTCTTTTTGCGGGCCTTCATCTCTTGGGCTTCCTGGTCCAAGATCTTATCGACGAGGGCACTAAGATGTAGCACGCGCAGAAGCGAGAGTTTCGAGTGTAAATAGTGAACTCAATGCCCATTTTGAAGAACATGAGAGGATTCGACTGCATGCAAAGAGCTCTGAGAGCGAAACGATCGGTTCATGGCACGTCTTAGCCAGTGCGGCGGTCGCTGGATGCGTTTCATCACCAATCACCCGGATCTCGTGGGTTTATATGCCGCGCAGAACAATGTCCAGCACGGTTGCATTGCTCTCTATATATGTTGACTTATTCGTGCAGGCAGCACACAATGATGCCCTGGTACGTGCTCAGCACCGTGCGCAGTTCGCTGCGAGAAACATTCTCGCGCCACATGATCTCCTCGAGGTGGTACTGCCCATGGAAGTAGACGCAGAGCCGCCGGAAGAGCGTGAAGACCGGGTTCGTGGTCGCGATGCGGTCCAAGTACGCGCGCTCCTGGTCGTTGAAGCCCACGTTCGTCGTGTTGGCCGGCGGCACCGACTTGGCCAGCAGCGCCGCATCGGCGTTGCGACCATTCGTGCTGTACGCCGAGAGCTGGCTGTACGAGCGCGTGTCGCGCGTGGGGCGGAACTCGCGGTTCGCGTCGGCAAACGCGTAGTTTTCCATATCGTCGTCGTTGGCCGGATTGCCGTCATGGTCATCATGAGCGCGCTCGGACGGCGTGGCGTCTTGATCGGGTGGGATCATAAAGTACACGTACCTGTGCAGCTGGATGATCAAGTCGCGCTGCAGGAGCCAGATCTATCAGTCCATCACCAGCCTGTCGGTTAGATCGCAACCTCCCTACACCAGATGAGGCACTGAAACGCACCAGCATGTGGATGTACTCGATCTTCTGGTTACCGGCAAGGTTCTTGACCACGTCGCCGAGCCGGCGCGCGCCGTTGAAGCTCGAGAGCACTTCACAGAGCTCGCGCGGCGGGAATGTGCGCTTGAACTCGAGCGCGAGCGCCGACGTCGCACGGAGCGACTTCTTCGGATGCACTTGGTAAAAGTTGTGCATCGTGATCGTGTCGATCACACGGCCGAAGCCCCAGTACGCGAGGTGCGCAGCGAGTCGGAAGAGCTGGTGGATCGGGATCGAGGTCTCGAGCGCCAAGTCCTGGAAGCTCTTGAGCGGGCTCGCAGCCTGGATCAGCACGCGCAGCTGGAACGAATAGTCCGCCGGCAATGCGTTTAGCACGGCGTCTTCGTTCGTGAGCAGGAGCAGCGTCTGGTACGGCCGCAGGTTCTGCATCTGCAGCGAGATCGTGTCGGTGAGCGTGAGCGAGAGCTTGACCCAGTGGTTCACGACCACGTGGGCCGCGCCGCTCTCTTCGAGCCCGTGGAAGACGCTCTTGAGGTCATTCGCGAGCGCGCTCTTGCCCAGCGCAACGTCGATCAGCGTCTGCGGGTCTACTTCCAGCACGCTCTGATTGGCCCCGCTATCGCCGCTGTCTTTAGCGCCGGAGCCGCCGCCGTTACCTCCGGTGGTGCCGCCGCCGTTTCCACCGCCGCTGGTCGTGTTGGCGCTGCCGCCGTTGCCACTGCTGCCGTTCGACGCTGCGAGCGAGCGCTCGTGCTGGAGTAGCTCGTCACGGATATGCAGCAGCTCGCGCACTTCACGGGTCACAAAGCCCGCGCGGAGCTCCTCGTGGAGCAGGCCGTTCGCGAGCTGCGCCGCGATTGTTCGGAACGCGCCGATGCGCAGCTTGTGCTGGGCGAGCTGCGCGTCGTCGTCGCCGTCGCACGAGCAGTGGCTGTCTTTGTCGCCGGTGTGTCCGCTACCACTCGCGTTGGTGTCGTCGCCGTTGGCGTCGTCGTCGTTGGCGTCGCCACAAGTGTCGGTGGACAGCGGAAGCTGGCGCTGCTGGAAGGGCTGCTGGCGGTGCTCGTCCAGCGCGAAGATAATATTGAACATGGTCGTGTCGTTCTCCCGAGGTGACGGTGTACTTGTACTTGGAGCAGTGGTGGCTGTCGGCGCGGATGACACAGCGGTCGTCATCGTCGTCGTCGAACTGCCGTTCGCCGTCGTGGCCGTTGTTGTGGTCGTCGTGGGACCGGAGTTGAGCACCGCCGAGGCCGTCGTACCCGTGGCGGACCCCACGCCTGTAGAGACGCGCCGTGGCACGACCACCGGGTGGCTGATGAAGCGCAGGTCGTCGATCACGAGCTCGAAGCTCTCGTTGCAGAGCGCGTTCTTGGGGCGGAAGAGCTTGGCGATGAGCGGCGCGCTAAGCTTATGGAAGCTCGACACGTGGTCCATCGCGGCCGACGCCGGCGGCGCCGGGTACCGGAACGCGAGGTTACAGCCTTTGTGGATGTCGTCCACAACCAGCGCGATGCCCAGCAGGTCGCCGCAGCCAGCCGCTGCGGCAAAGCGGCTCATGTTTGTCGAGGAACCGGGCAGACAGAAAATCAAATGCTGCAGGTTTGAGCATATATGGATCCTTCGTATCTATTTGTGGAGGTTCTTAAGTTCGTTATCGTACTTACGAAATGTAGCCATCCTGCGGAGCTACTTGATCCGAAAACACAGCTTCAACATAGACCGTCGGTCTCGTCGAAAATTCCGCCTGTGTTTTTGTTGCTCTGAGATCAGTCTCGCGACGCTTTTTGCCAAACTGCAGTATACTGCATCGCGCTCAAGTCAAGATGGTGTTGTAGGCACATGGTATCGTACGGAGTGGGTCTATGACAACAGTGAAGTGCGATACAATGGTTGAATAGCCGAATGTCTCAGCCCAGACTTGCTGGATTTCGTGTTGTGAGACCAAGGGGGCTATCTCGTGTTGGGACTCGGCCGTCGGGAGCTCCACCCTCTTTCTCATTCCTCAATTTCCCACGCGCTTCGCACGTCCCACCCAACCTCACCAACTACTCCAATATGAAGTGTGTCGCGCTCCTCGTTGCCTCTGCTGCCGCCGTCGCGTCCGCCCAACAACAAGGAGAGTGCGACTCGTTCAAACTCATTAGCATCGTGAGCGGCCCAAGCGGCGCTGCGTGCACGGCTGCCACGACCTACTCACCGGCATCGCTCCAGATCCCGACGGGCGACCTGCTCAAGGCCGTGTGCTCGAACCCGAGTTGCAAGACGCTACTCGCGGAGATCACGGCGGCTGTGCCCACCGAGTGCACCTTTGGCGGCAAGCAGGTCAAGTCGACAATCGTTGACAAGTTCCCGGGTGAGTGCGCAAATGCTCTGGGCACGACTGGGGCTCCTTCGAACACGCCCGGGCCGTCGAGCACGGCTCCTTCGAACTCGCCAGGCACGACGACCATGGCGCCCTCAAACACGCCCATGACCTCGTCCATGGCTCCTACGACCATGCCTACGCCGACGACAACGGCCCCCGCGATGACAACGACGATGCCGCCAGTCGCCACGGAGGCTTCGTCTTCTTCCTCGGACGGCTCGGAATCGGGAACTGGTTCTGGATCCGGAATGTCGAGCTCAGACGGGTCAGTCAACGCACCGGCGGGTGCCGTCCCGACACCAGCGCCGACGACGAGCGGCGCGTCGCAGCTCACCGCCGTCGCAGGAGGCATCGTTGCCTTGGTACTCGCGGCGATCCTTTAAACAGACTTCTATCCGACCGATTGATGTTCGCTCGTGAGGTATCATGAGTCTCCTCGCGGAAGACATCCAAGAGCAGACGGCTCTATCCATTTTATACACAGACAACAAAAGCGTTCCTTTGTCTATTCCGTATACTAGCTCCATTTATTTGTGCATACCGGTGGTGTGGAGGAACGTTTGTTGTCGATCGAACCACATTCTGGTCAACTGACTCTGAATGCAGATCGCCGCGCCAGCAGTTCCAGTGTGACTTCGCTTCGCTGTACGTTGACTGTGGGAATCACGTTCTGGTCGCGCACGCAGAACAGAAGGCTCTCGGTGCAAATCTGCTGGACCGCGAGCTTCACGTCAGCGACGTCAGGTGCTGGGAGACCGCGGATCTGCAAGCGCACGTCACGGCCGGCGCTGAGCTCCGCTCGCACGGCACGGAGCACATCGCCACGGTACTGGGCACTGGACACGAGTGACTGTGCTTCAAGTACCATGGGCTGGTCGTCGGGATCTGCCGTGGCTCTTTGGTCGTCGTTGTCGTGTGTTGCTTCATTTGAGTGACCGTCATAGACCAGTGGTGACGCTAAAGTAATAGTCGGTCCTGACGTTTTGGTCATGATCAGCTGGTGCTGTGGCGGCGGCTGTGTAGAGTGTGATGCAATGGGCTGTCTCTTTCGCCGCTCGATCTGTAATCGCACCGCCTTCTTCTCGCTCTCGGCCTCCTCGCGACGAGCTCGCGTTCGATATGTGTGCTTGATCTGACCGACCGTCCGTAGCGCACCGGTGTCTTCGTCTTCTTCTTCTTCGTGGGTATCCAGTCTTCGCGAAGCATCGTCTGTGTCGGCGATCGACGCCTCGTAGACAGCGCCGCTGTGGTTGTCGCTTCGGTCCGTCGGCGCACCGCGTTTCCACTGAAATTCGCACTCGTCCTTCTCGCTAGAGACGGTACCATGAGTCGGATGCGTGGCACGCCCGCGCCAGCTCCTCACGACGGCCTTGTGGTCCGCAAGCGTCAAACGCGGTCGCTGGTAGGTGCTCATGATGGGGACCGTGAGCCTTTTAGCCTGGGCTATTTTCTCCACGCTTGCCTGCTGAATATGGCGTTTACCCTATATGGAAACGCTGCCATAAACAACGGAAGTTGCCGTTCGATCTTCTTCCACCAAAACTTGACATGAACCAACGCGCCATGAAGAACACCAAGCGGCCCACGACAGCGGTGTCGGCAGCGCGCCGGTCCAGCGCCAACAGCGCCAACCCTAACACCAAGGCGACGTCGTCACCGACATTAACGTGCCGCCCAACGACGACAACCGGCGCCGCACCGAAACACAAGGCACCGACACTCGCGACGGCCGCACGAAGCGTCCGCACGACCAACGCAAACACCCCAACTGCATCCACCAAGCAAAGGACGCCACCAAAAAGAACATCACCACCACTTCCAACGGCGACGACCAAGCGGCTGTCTGCGAGTCAAGGCAATACACCAAAACCAAGAACGAGTATAGTCCACGACGCCGTGCGGCGCGCGTTCCACGCCGCTGTGAGTCCCATCGACCCATTGCGTGAGGTGACCGAGTGCGAGCATCTGCGCGGCGAGCTCGTGCGTATCATGGCCGACCACCAGCGCCAAGCCGACGAGATCGTGGCGTTGCGCGCGCTCGCACGATCGCTCAAAGAAGAAGTTGAGGCCATGCAGGACGCTGCCGTGGCTGCTCGCGATACTGAAGAAACCCATACGAAACGGTACGGGCGTGCGCCCACGGGCCACGAATTTTTCCAGTTAGACGCGCACGTCGATGCGCTGCGAGAAGAGAACGCACAGTTGCGCGACCGCGTGGAGATTGTCGAGCGCGAGAAGCGCGAGCTGGAGGAAGTGCTCGACCGGGAGATCCCTCGCTGTGAGTTGCTCGCGGTGCAAGCGCGCGCCGAGCTCGAGTCGACGGCCAGCCAACTGCGAGATGAGCAGCAAGAGAACGACCGGTTGCGAAGTGAAATCGCCTACTACAAAGCGCGGAGCCGCTCGCCCGTACGAGCGCGGCGTCAAGCAACGACGACAGTCAAGCACGAACACGTCCCCGCTGAAGATGACGTACACGACAAGGAGAATGAGCACACGCGATCCAACATCGGCATACCGCGCAATCAAGTACCGCCGACGGTGTTTGACGAATCATTGCGTGAATCGCTCATGTCGTCGGTCGCGTCGCTGTCCATGTCGGCGGCGTCGGCGTTCTCAAGTCAACTTCAAGACGACGTCGAGACGCTCAAGACGGAATTGCGGCGTCTTCACCGATCGATCGATGTGTCCATGATGAGCGCAGCGAGGGGCGGAGGTGCTCCTCGTCATAGCGATGGCCATCGACAGCGGTCGCAGCCACGGACCGAGAGAGTGGAGAACGTGGAGGAGGAGGAAGAAGAAAACACAATTTAGACACACAGAAAAAGCAGGAGCGTTGTATTATTACCACTGCGTTTGATCCTACGGTAGGCAACAGCGTTGCGAGACACAAAGCTACGAAATCTAGAGTCCTACAAACTATGAAATGTGTCGAGCTTCAAGCCCATGCGTGCATAGTAACATGGACACGAGAGAACCGCGAATCGAAGGCAGACGGGGGATGTCTCATGGCTCACATGAACGTGATCGTGATGAGGACCACGGAGCCACGAGACTTCCAAAGGCGACGCAGATCGGTTCGATGGGTCACCCTCCGCAATGGCTCGCGATGAGGAGCGAGCGGAAGGATACACCACAAGTCGCGATCGGTCACCTTCGTCGACTGCTTTCACTGGGGTTGGTCTTGTGGCCAGGCGCATCGGTGCACAAGAAGGCGAGCCTCGACGACCGTATCATCGACCCTACCGCTGTTGTACAGCTGTCGCGTCCAATGCGTGAAATGCAACAAGGGACATCGCGCTCAACATCGCTCTCACGTGAAAGTGAGAGACGACGGATCGCGAACACTTCCCTTAGGCATTGCAATTCACAGCAAATGGAGTCACGAAGCGCACAGCACATGCGAGCAGGAGATGTTGGACGGCGTCAGCAGCCAAAGAGAGCGTCTAGTTGTTGCTCTTCTTCTTGCGACCGCGGTGCTTGCGGATGCGGCGGCGGCGGGTCTTGGTCGAGCGATCGGCGCTGTTGTTGGTCTGCTCCGTGTCAGTCTCGAGATCGGTCTTGTCGCCATCATCCTCCACGTCGGTCAAGGCAGGGCAGAAGCGGGAGTGGGCCTGGCGCCAGCGGCGCTGAATCAAACGAGCGGAGCGTTGCTGGCGGAAGGCGGCGATCTGTACGGCGCGCTGCATGAGCGTGGCATAGCGAGGCGTCGAAGGCGAGGCAAGAACAAAGCGTCGGGAGGTGGTGGCGGTAGCGTCGTCGTCATCGTTGTTGTCGTTGAGCACAAACGAGAGGTCGATGGGCAGGCGTTCAAGCTCTTCGTTGGTCGGGATGTCGCAGTCGCTGGGGCCTCGGCTCGCGCCGCGCAGCACCGGGACCACCGACGCCGACTTTTGCTTCTTCAGCAGCTTGTTGGAGGACGGGCGGTGGGGATCAATCTTGCGGATCTCGGTGTCTTCGGGGCGGCAAAAGTCCTCGTCTTCGAACTCGACTTCGAGCACTACAGACGCCGGAGCGCAGCATACGAGCTTCATCACGAGCCGGTCGTGGACGTGCGAGAACCAGCGGCCGAGCTTGGAGTCTTGCTTTTGGAGCGCCGGCTTGCACGGCGGTAGCTCGTCGTCGTTGCCGAAGCCACTGGTAAACGGCTGTATCGCGCGGTGCGCGGGCGAAGGAGGCGCGGCCATCGTTGCGAGAGAGATCTTCCGCCAGTGGAGAGTGGAGGAGGCGTCTTGCCCTGGAGAAGGTGAAATGGGGAATGAGGAGGACGCCGCGAGAAGATGTGCATTGGTGCCGCTGTGTGATGGGGCAGCGGCACGTGGAAGAGATGCGAACGTTCATGCTTGTCCATGGGGAGTTTCTGCGGCCATTGCTACACTTTCGAGTGCGAACGTGCGCCCTTTGAAGATCGTTCAACAGATCAGCCATGTCAATTGGCTATAAAATGACCAATCAAATTCCCCAAACCAGTGAACCTTTGACCTCTGGTGAAGAGTACCCGTATTATATACTACTAGGGGGCATCATACAATACGGGTTGGACCTTTGGTATAGCATACTCGCTTTTTGTGCTGGGCAGGAGGAAAAGCAATCGACGAGGAAGACGAAAGGGTGAAGATGGACGACCACTTTGAGCGCGTGCTGGGCGGCTCGGAGCCCTCGGAGCGCAAGCGCAGCGCCGCTACCTCCACGGACACCACAGACGAGTTGGACGTCTCATCTGCGCGCAGGAGCAAGCGCCGTCGTGAAGCCAATGGCGGAGACGCGACACTGTCGCGCGCGCAGATGGCGGAGCTGCTCGCCAAGGGCGAGGAGGCCGCGCCGGCGCTAGACGCGCGCGCGCTCAAGGTCATGGCCCACGCACTGGACAAGGTCATCCGCAAGAACGCGTTGCAGCGCAGCAAGTACAGCGACGAGCCGCACAAGTTCATGGAGTCGGAAGTGCAGCTCGACGAGGAGCTCACGAAGTGGAAGCAAGTGGCCGCGCAGCCGGCGCTGTACGGCGAGCTGGTCGAGCTCGAGGTCGCTGCGTCGCTACTTGGGTTGTTTGGTCATGAGAACCTGGACATCCGCCTGGACGTGATCAACTTGGTCGCGGAGCTGACCGATGTGGACGAAGATCCGAGCGCGCTGGCGCCCACGACGGCGCTCGCGAAGCACCTCGTCGGGCACGACTTTTTGCCGCTGCTCGTCAAGACGCTCGACGATCTGGACCGTGACGTCCAGGAACGCGTGTCCAAGCGCGGCAAACAAGTGAACACTGAGGATGATGCCACCGCCGACCCGAGTGCCACGGGCGTGTTCCACGCGCTGCAGACCGTTGAGAACATTGTGGACGTGCTGCCCGACGCGGCCGAGACGCTGGGTGGGGCGACCTCGATCTTCTCGGTCTTGATGCGGCTCGTGGCGCCCAAGCGCGAGTTTGACACGAACAAGCTGTACGCGAGCGAGATCTTGTCGATCCTCGTGCAGGCGGGGCGCCGCAACCGTGAGCAGTTTCTGCTCACCAAGAAAGATGACGATCGACTGGACCGCTTGCTCCAGGCGCTAGCGCTGTACCGCAAGAAGGATCCGCAAGGCGAAGAAGAACAAGAGTTTGTGGAGAACCTGCTCAACACGCTGTGCAGCCTGCTGTTCGAGCAAGACGGCCAGGACCGGTTCCGACGCCTTGAAGGATTGGAGCTCATGCTGCGTTTCATGAAAGACCGCAAGCAGTACGTCTTCAGTGGCGCGCTGCGTGTGTTGGACCATGCGCTCATGAACCACGCGCGCAACTGCGAGCGGTTTGTCGAAGTCGGCGGGCTGAAGACGGTCTTCCCCATGTTCATGGGCAAGAAAGTGGCCAAGAAGAAGGAGCTTCGCATCAAGGAGACGGAGAATGTGACCAGCGTGATGTCGTCGCTGTGTCTCTTGGTGCACAAAGACGCTGAGCATGACGTCCACGCGCGCTTGCACGCCAAGTTCGTGGAGAACGACATGGAGAAGTTGGACCGCGTCGTCGACTTGTTCGCCAAGTACTACGATCGTGTACAAGCCGCAATCGAACGAGAGGATCCCGAGGAAGATGACGAAGACGATGACGACGCTGCCGACGAGCGTTACCTTCGCCGCCTCGATGGGGGACTTTTTGTTCTCCAACGCGTGGCCCTCATCGCCGCCCACCTGAGCCAGTTTTCGCGCAAGATCCGTGCGTACGTCGTCATCAAGTTCCACGAGCGCAGCGTCGATATCGAAGCGCTGGTTGCGGTACTGCATGAGCAGCTCAACACGCTGGAAGCCGAGGCTGAGACGCAACCAGAAGTCGCGGAGGACGTGAAGAAGCAACAGGAGATCCAGCGCGTGCGGGATCTGTTGGTTGCGTTCAACGACGATGACGTCGAAGAACCAAGAAACGAGAAACATGAAGATGCCGACGGCACACCAACTGAAGACAGTAAGGACACGCCCTCAACAGCGTAAGTGGGTGGAGGAATAGACTTCTATTGAGGCTTACGTGCACGTTGGGTATGGCTAGTAGTGTCTTTCTGTTGTAGGAATCTACGACAGTTCCACAGTGAAGGGCTGCTTGGCCACAAACGAGGCCGTTCGTGATCCCGATGGTTGGCCGGCTTTGTTCGTCGGACCTGCAACGCGCAGCATGATCTTCTTCTCCTCTTCGTTGTACAGCGCGGAAAGTGGTGTCGGGATCTCTTCGCCTCCACTCGCCACATCGGCCACAGGCTGCTCCGTCCCTGCAGCCACGGGTTCGTCCCGACTCTCGGGTTTCAACGGCTCAAGAATCGGTAGAAGCAACTCGGTCATCGGCATGATCAAGATACCTTCGCTCGGATCGTAGAGCTCGTTGACGCCATCCAGGAAGGCCTGCGCTTTCACGGGACTTGCTGACGCGACTTGGCCCTGCTGCTCTTCCCATTGGGTTTGTGTCGGCAGTAAGACTCGCGAGCGGAACGCCTGCCACTGATCCATGATCGTCTTGTTGAAGAGATGCGGCGAGTGTGCGTGGGCGTTCGTGACGGCCTGGTCAAATGAGATCGCGATGTCGACAAACGCCGGCGGTGGCTGCGGTCGGCGTTCCTGCGTCGACGACTCGCCGCTCTCCGGGGTCTCATATACGGTCATCACGGTCTCAAAGCAGCCTTTCAGCAGCATGTGGAGCCGCAACGGGTCGTTCGCCGCGCGGAACGCCGGCAGCTCCTTGCCGAACATGAACGGTGAGTCTTCGAGAGCGACAATGTAGAGCCGCGAGATCGCGCAGTGTAAGATATTGGCCTGCGGGAAGCGGATGATTAAGGCCAGGAGCCCCTCCATGGTCTTGTGCTTGATGAGCTCGCGATCGACGGCCGTGCACGACACATTCAAGAGTGGCAGCATGAGGTAGATCATTTGCACGTGCGACGTGCGATACCGACGCGTTGGCGGGATGGTCAGGAAGTGCAGCAATTCGGGCAGTCGCGCGATGAAGCGTTTCCACAGCAGCGGCAGATCCACGTGCGGGCTCAGCAACGCGTCTTCCACTGCTGGTTCATTGGAAGCCTCAGCCTGGCGCGCAAAGGCAGCAGAGAACGCGATTTTGGACACGCAGCCACATTGCGTCTGCTGGAGCAGTGAGTTGAGCACTTTTATCACGTACGACTCGTTGGCCATTTGCGTCGGCAGCGCTTCGAGGTCGCGCATCGTCGCGTCGAGCAAGTGCGAGATATGGGTCTCGCTGTTGTGAAGCTCGTGGATGATTAGGAAGCCGATCGTGCCCTGGCGTTTCTCGTGGATCAGATCGGTCAGCAAGTCGCACGTGAAGATCATGCGCGAGAATTGCAGGTGGGGTGGATCATTGTTCACGCAGGACATGATCGCCTCGTCGTCGAGGTACCCGCAGCAGACACGCTCGGGCGCGAGCTGGCACAGGAACTGGGTCGTGAGCCCGCGCAGCGCCACGCACGTATCGGGTAGTTCGTTGCAGAGCCGCAGCAGTACGTCGCGGATTGGCTCGTAGTGGATCAGCACGAGCAGCGACTGCACGAAACGAAGTTCGTACTTAGGTCCCAAGAACCCGATGAGCACCTCGGGCGAATACTGGTCCATAAACAAGTTGAGGAATCGCGTGAGTGCTTCCAAATTCATGGCGTCGCGCGAGTAGTACGTCACAAGTCGCTCGCAGAAGGAGTGGTAGTACACGTCGTTGGTGCCATCCTGCGGCTGCAGCCCGACGACGGCCGAGATCAGCTGCGACGAAAAGCCCGATGAACAGAGTACCCAGTGCGCGCGGAAGACGATCGCATACTCGTTATAAGTGGGCTCCACGGCCTCGTGCCTCTTGCGGTGTTGCTCGTATGGATCCGACGGTGGTTCTTCCAGCATGCTGAAAATGAGTGCTAGCACTGCGCACGGTTCCAGAAGATTGTGAAGGTCACATCACATGTCAAGACCCGAGAAGCACATGGCCACGTACAGTTGTCCGGTCGCATGAGATACTGCAGCGTGGGGATGTAGTGGTCGGAGAGCGGCGAGATGTCGCTGAGCGTCTCGAGCGCGTCGTCGCTCTGCAGCGCGTCCAGCACGGACGGCCGCGAGAGCAGCAGCATCACGCGCTCCGTCATGTTCCAACACAGTAACAACTGCGTCGCAAAACGCTGCCTCGCCGCCAGTTGTGGCCCAAATGCGCACCGCTTAACTTAGCGTCCGGGGGCTAAGGGCGTCTTGCCTTGCTGCAGAACTCATGAAGGACGCTGGCCCGCCATGCAACCGCGGCGGGCAGTTCACTCACGTGGAGGCATGAACCCATTCTGTCATTAGGCGTGTCAAGCGAGCAGCTCCTAAGTTTAGAACAGGCATTTCATTGGCTGTTAATGCGCACATACCTCTTTGATTGGTTGCAAGTGTCGCCCTGATCTTTTTCGAGAGGGTCCCTCTCTGCGCTCTGTGAGCTCCCCTCCCAAAAACCCCACAACCGTCGTTAGACCAGGAAAGGGAAGAATGGATGCCGTATCCGTATCTGTGTCTGCGCCGCCGCCGTCGCTGCTGGCCATCGACACTAACGGCAGCACCAACGGGGCCAAGCGCAAAACTGACGGCGACATCATCGATCCAGTCGCGCTTGTGCCTCATCGCCTGGGCTGCGGCCACGTGCCTATGTGTGACGGCCACGACTGGCTGCGCACGCAAATCCACACGACGCTGCACCGCGTGCGCCACAGCGGCGACGCCAAGCACGTGCCGTGGGACACGGCTGACGGTGCGCCGTGTCTACGAGATGAGCGCGTGCTTTGCCTCTCGTGCGAGTTTAGCGGCCGTCGCGAGGACGCGCTCGACGATGCGCAGTGCTTTTTGACCCACGCGATGCGCGCGAACCACCACTTTGCGCTGCTGCCGCGCAAGAAACAGCTCTTCTGCGCGCGCTGTCTCGACTTTGTGTACCCAGACGCGCTGCTCGCGCTCACGCAGCATGCGATGCCGTCGAGTCGCCATCATCATCACAATGGCCACGCCCCGCGCGCACTGCAGCCTCGGCATCATCCGCATCCGCATCGTCATCATGATAGCCACCATCCTCATCACCACCACCGCGCGCCGTCGCTGCGGCGTCGACTCATGCGGTCGGCGGCGCGCCGCGGACTCGTGAACATGGGCAACACGTGCTTCATGAACGCCGTGCTCCAGGCGCTCGCGCACAACCCGCTCGTCCAGCACGAGTATTTCGTCGTACGCGGCCACAACACGACGATCTGCGAACAGAAGCGACGCCAACACGCGCAAGGGCAGCAGCAGCTCATAATTCCACAGGCACTACCTGCGCCAGTGGAGCCGTGCATGGGCTGCGAGATGTCGTCGCTGTTGCAGACGCTGTTTCCGGCGCCGCGCGCCACCCTGACGGCGCGCCACTTGACGTCGCCGGTCGTGCCGCAGTCGTTTATGGAGACCTTTTGGGCGTCGGCGCCCAGCTTCATCGGTGCGCAGCAGCAAGACGCCCACGAGTTTCTGGTCACGTTGCTCAACGGCGTCCACAAAGATACGTGCCCGCGCTCTCCTGTTGGGGCGACAAGTGACGCCAGCCACAAGCCCACGTCGCCGCGCTTTACGCCAACGGGCCAGCCACTGTGTGACTGCGTGGTCCACCAGAACTTTGCGGGCGTGTTTAGCTCCGAGATTTCGTGCGTGTTCTGCGACACGGTGAGCAGCAAGTACGACCCGTTCCTCGACATCACGCTCTCGCTGGAGTCGCCCATCGCGACGCCGCGCAAGTCCAACAACCGCACCAAGGACGAGTCGTCGGATTCAGGACCAGCACCTGCACCACTCTCTCTTGTCTCGCTGCTCGAGCGCTTCACGTACGAAGAGCGACTGAAAGGCTCGAACCAAGTGTACTGCCGCCGGTGCTCGCGGTACGTGGACGCCATGAAGCGGCTCGTGATCCACAGGTTGCCGAACCTGCTCGTGCTCCACCTCGGACGCTTCGACTTTGCAAAGAAGCGCAAGATCCTGGACGCCGTGACGTTCCCATTGCGTGGGCTGGATCTCCGAGAGTTCTGCAGCGACGCCGGCGTGCCACCGCAGCACGACGCTGGGACGCCAAGCAGTGGTATGCAACATCGCCGTCTTAGTCGCAAGGACGTGATGATCAGTCAGAGCATGTCAGGAAGAAGCAGCCCGATGACGCCGCCGCCCATGACGCCACCGCCTGGAACGACCCACACGCGCGATGCGATGTACGACCTCGCGGCCGTGATCAGCCACCACGGCGACTCGGTCGATGGCGGCCACTTTACGGCGTTTGTGCACAGCTCACAGGAACACGCCGCTGCTTCAGGCGCTGACAGAGCTGAAGCCACCTCGCCATGGCTCCATTTTGACGACTCGAAAGTCGAGCGCGTGACGGCGCAGCGCGTGGAAGAGTGCCAGGCGTACATGTTGTTGTACGTGCGTCGTCGCGTGTTTGTGTAACCTTGCCCGGAAGAGAACAAGTCGCCCATGACCAACATAGCTACAACAAATGAAGCCATGTGAAGATTTCAGCCCTCCCGCCCGAGAAGAGCAACTCAGTCCACTTGAACACCAAATGGTGTTTTCGCGTCAGAGGAATGTTTTTCGAAGCGTGAAGTTGCCGGGGCAACTAACCCGCATACGTTAAGTGTTGGAACTCGCGGCGTGGCCGGTGACAGTGCGCGCTGCGTGATGCCGTGGGCACTTGTCGGACACTTCCCTCGTCAAGTGCGCTTCCCTATTCTCACGGTCCAAGAAGAAAACAAATACTCGGATAGAGAGGGGCGGCGCGATTCGGGAGACCGAGCAAAGGCATTTCAAATCTCACTCCTCGCTCGTAACGACAAACCGATTCACTCAAGAACACGTTCCAAGATCACAACCCTGACAAGGCATTGACGAAGCAACGCACGACTCTACCGCCACATGTTCCGCATCCACGACGGAGCCAACCGACGCCCCTTGGCGACCCCGCGCCAGAGGACTGGTTCCGACGACACGACGCGCGCTCTTGTCGGCACGGAGGCACAAGCGGCCACCACGGGCGCGCACGACGAAGACGAAGACGAAGACGAAGACCAAGTTGCTCGCGTGCACGCGCCTCGAGAAGCCACGGATGGAGCCAAGTCGAGCTCTATCGAAGCCATGGCTGCCTGCTTCACGACTGCCGCCGACGTGGTCCACCAGTTGCGAGCCGACCACGAGAAGAGTCACAGCAAGGAGAAATGCGTTTGGCTATCCGTGTCCGCCAAGCCGCCGAGCGCGAGCGGGATCTTGATGCCTACAGCCGCACAGTCGACGGCCTTAACCGCGAAGTCGTTGCCGGCCAACGAAAAGTCGCTGCTAGTGTCCGTGACGCCGAAGACCACGAACGCCGAGTCGATGCCCGCGAGCGCCAAGCCGATGCCCGAGACCACCGTTTCCAAGAGGCCAAAGCCGCGCTCACGATATAGAGACTACAAGTACTGAAGCAGGATGGCAAAGGCCATGGCTGTGAACCCCATGATCGCGAGCGCCAAGCCGATGCGTGTAACCGTGAAGTTCACAAGCGCGATCGCGAGGTTGACATGGGCGAGCGCCTGACTGATGACCGCGACCACGAAGCTACCACTCGCGCGCTCCGTCTCCAAGAGACCAAATCCGCGATCGCACGCTCCCCAAAGCAGCTTCGTGCCCGCGCTCGCGCGCTTGGTGTACCGATCGACGTCAACGACCAGGCCCACGACTGTGCGTAGAGGAGAAACAAGGGCAGGACCGACTACAAGGTCCAGCGCATGTAGAACTCCGCGCTCGCTGGCGAGCCCATGACACGACGCCTTGATTCGCAAGTCGTCGCGCTTTTTCACGTGATGCCCATGGCGCGTCGAAGTGAACCCATTTCTATCTATTCCTCCAATCAGAACGTCATTTCCCAATTTTCACCCAATCATTCTGCACCTTCTCTGCGATCTTTCGAAAAAATGGGTTTCAAGTCCATCCGTCACAACCGAATCCTCGAAGAAGAAGAAGAAGAACACGCAAGTGTCTGCGCACCATGCGCCTCACTGCAGCGCTCTCGTGTCTTTGCGGATGGTGGCTGTCGCATCCCGTTGCTGTAATCGCCATCGGCGACGCGTCGGCAGCGGCAGCCGATGGCACTTGCAGCCTCGCGGGTTGGCCCTCTTCTGCGCTTCTCGCGTCAGCGTCTCCATCCCAATCCACCGACACTGCCACCACCACCACCAACGATGCGCCGCACGTGCAGCTCCTGATTGGCGTCAAGACCAGCGTCCTCCACGGCGCAGCGGCGCGGCGCGCGATCCGCGACACGTGGGCGAACCGCTCGGCGCTGCCGGCGAACGTGCGCGTCGTGTTCCTCGGCTGCGCACCCGATCTCTCACCATACAATGCAACTGAAGCCACACGCCGGCGCGACGTCATTGCCGCTGAGCGCGACCGCTACGACGGCGACCTGCTCGTCCACGAACTCGCGTCGTGTCGCGACGCGTACGACGATCTCGTGAACAAAGTGCTTGCGTTCTTTCAGTGGAGTGCGACGACCAACCATCGCCACCAGATCCGACAAGCCGCCAAGACCTATCTCATGGTCGCGGACGATGACATCTACTTGCGCGTCGCGTCGCTACTCACACTGCTGGAGGATCCAGCGACGCCAGCGACGGGCTTCTACGGCGGCCAAGTGTGGGCGGTGCAGCACCGCCGCGCCATGTTTCCGCAGCGCCAGCCGCCCACGGCGCAGTACTTCCTCTCGTACGACCACTACGCCATGGACCAACTGCCGCCGTTCGCTAACGGCCCGCACTACGTAGTGTCGACCGACGTCGCGCATTTCATTGGCCGGCACCGTGCGTTCTTCCGCGGCGTCGGCGGCGACCCAAGCGCACACGACAGCGTCGGCACGTTTGACGACGTGTCGGTCGCGCTGTGGATGCTGGCCATGCAAATCCACCCGACGCACATCCAAGGGCTGCAGAACATGCGCGACACAATGTGCGACAACGGCTTTGTGTCGTACGCCGATGTCTCGCCGCACGCGATCTACCAGATGCACCACCATCTCCAACAGAAGCGCCCCGCGTGCCTCGGCTTCTCGTTCACGACGTGGATCAAGTCCCATCCAACGTCCCGGCTCGCGCGGTACCAGCGCGACAAGGCGCAGCACATGGCCGCGTGGCGTACGCTTGCGACGGGGTTCCAAACTGTGCGGCTCACGCACGAATACGACGTCACGGTCTCTGTGGAGGTATTCACAAGAGAGGATGAACGGGAGACCTCGCTCGAGTTCGTGCCAGCGACCAATTCGTACTGGACGTTCTGCGAGATGCTCACGGCCCACGTCGCGCGTGAGCTCGGTGTGCTGGCCGGTCAGTATGTGTTTGTGTGCGAGCAGATCCGCTCGACATTACTCGGGCAGATCGAAGAGAAGATGGACACTATGCGCGGTAGTCGTCACATCTTTGCGCTGCTGCTCCACAACCTGCGCCCGATGGTCCCCGTGCCACTGCTCAAAGTCGCTGTCGCGGCCAACACGCGATACGCGGTGATCGTCATGGAAAACCTGTTGACGCAGGCGTACGAAGGGATGGAACTGCAAATCTACGACGAGGCGACGTACGCCACGGCCGAGCGAGATCCGGATATTGTTATCTTCACAACGGGCGATGCGACGAGCGACGCGGCGGCACGAGATCGGATTGAGGCGTTTACGACCAAATACACGAGTCGGCTCGTGCTTCTCCATCCGCGTGAGCTCCCACTGCACGAGCCGCCGCTGGACGAGCGCGTGCTCGTGATGACATCGTCGTATCTCGGCCCTACGTCTCCTATCACACGCCACTTGTACCTACCGACGGCGTCGACAGCGTTCGGGAGCTCCGGGTACCACTCGCCCGTCGATCTGTTGCAGCCGTTTGGGGCGACCTCACCTCGCTCGGCGCCGTTCCGGTTACGCCAGTTCTGTGTCGACGACTACGCGCCGCACGAGTGCGACCACCAGCACCGCGCGTATTTTTTCAACTTGCTGAATGCGCTGGACCACGTGGACGTTGCTGGCGTGTGTGTGCGGCATCGCGACGCTCCACGCCAGCCACACCAACCACCACCGCCACTGCGCAACGACTCGCTCGCGGAGAGCATCACGACGGAAAGCACGTTCTACCTGCGGCTCAAAACGGACCGGTACGAGCAGTTCAAGTTCACGATCGCGTTTGAAGACACCGCCAATTTGCCAGGTCACGTGGGGGACACGATCGTCGCGGCGTTTCTCGCTGGCAGTATCCCGATCTACTACGGCCACTCGCCGACGGTCGCGCAGCTCTTCAACCCCAGGGCCTTTATTGACTGTGGCACGTTTGCGTCGTTGCGCCTTTGCGCCAAGCACGTGCTGGTCGTGCATTCATCGCCTTCTCTGTCCGAGGGGATGCGGCGCGAGGCACCCGTCGTGAACGTCACGGCATTTTACGAGGCGTTTTCGTGGCACCCGGACGTCGCGACCATGGTCCAGCAGGCTCGAGCCACACGCAATAGCAGCAGCAGTCAGGACACAAGAACACTAGCTGAGCGTTTCAAGGCCATGATCGATAGCGCTCCGTAGATGTCGCAAGCGCTTAGCATGCTGCGATTTGGTACGCAACTTTGTTTTACGTTGTGCACAGCGGCGTCACGCGCTTGCGTCTCCACGAATCCACTCGTGGGACAACAATTGCGACGCCGACCACCTGAAAATGCAATGCATGTGTGACGTTCTCTGCTTTATCGTGCTGAGGACCCAGGGATCGTACCGTTCGAGCTGATTCCTCGCCAGGGCCTTGGCAATAAAATCCTTGGCGTCTGACGAGATGCCTTCCCAGACCGATGATTGAAATCCAAACGTGCCGATCTTGGTCTTGCGGATGATCTCGGCGTCGGTATCACCGTAAATCGGAGGGGACCCACACAGCAGAATGTAGGTGATCACGCCCAGACTCCACACGTCCGAAGCGCAGCCGTGGGGCTCGCCGTTGACGACCTCTGGAGCGATATACCCAGGCGTGCCACGCGTACAAGTCAAACTGCGCTCGCTGGGAGCCGTCACAATGACTGCCATGCCAAAACCCGTGAGTTTGATCGACACGTCGTCGTCTTTCGCGACCAAGAGAATGGTTTCTGGTCGGAGATCGTGGTGGACAACGCCATGCGTGTGGCAGTAGTCGACAGCGAGCAGCAGTTGCTCGACCAGCAGCCGGGCCGTGGGTTCTTCATAACGAGTCTACGCATAGCGGACAGATGGGGTTCAGCAAGTACAAGATACGAAAGGGGGGGACCTGAACGGGACAACAGCGCCACTACGGTTTCCAAAATGCGGTCGAAGAGGTCGCCGCCGTCGACACGTTCCAGCACGAGATACCAATACTCGTTCTCCTCCAACATGTCCACCAGCGACACGATACCCGGGTGTGACGAGACTCGTTTGAGGACCATGATTTCGTTCTGCACGCGTGCGTCGGCGTCGGCGTCGCCCTTGCGTGGAACGCACTTGACCGCGACACGCGTGGCCGTCGCGACCTGCACGGCCTCGCGCACGGCACTCGCGTCGCTTGTCGGCCGCGCTCGATCCGTGAACGTGTACTCTTGCGAAAACGAGCGTATCGCGCCATCGATTGTGTCGCTCGCCACGTCCACGGACGTGGACAGTGCGGCGTGCGCGCGCGTGGACAACCGAGCGCCCATTTGGGAACAGGTTATACCATTGGCAGTTTTTTGGAGCTGCTCGTCGAATGTAGCCATGTGGTACGAAGTACGTGTTAAGTGCGCACTACGTAATGCGTCACTCCTTGGTTCATTCGTTCATTACTCACGGTGGAATGGTCGGTCTCTCATGCCATCCGCTGGTCAGAAATCGATTCCACGCACCACTGCCCCATGGCGAGCGACCACGCCGTAACGCCCTCGACGGCAGCCGTCCGCGTGCTCGCCAGCGGCGCGCTCTTCCCGCTCATCGTCGCCTTCCAGGACGGACTCCCAGGACTGCTGCGGGCGTTCAAGCGCGACGTGAGACCATACGAAGACGATTTGGCTTCGCTCGCCGTGCGCCGCGGCCGCCTCCGCGCGCTCGAGATGATCGATCAGTTCCGCCAGCAGCCGGCGTACGACGCACGCCAGGACCTCAGCTACGCGTGCGCGGCGCGTGTGGCAGCCGAGTTGCGCGACGCCGCGGCTCTGCGCTGGATCTTTGACCGCGCCAACGTCGCCCACCGGCCCACGGACGTTGCCGGCCTGTGGACGTGCGCGCTCGAGCACTTCAAGACCGGCGACTTTGGCGTGGTCGAGCTGCTCACGGAACGGATCACAAAGGACAAGATTGCGGCGTTCCGCAAGGAATGCTGGCGCGGCGTCGCCGACGTCGCGCTGCTCCAGTGGATCCACGAGCACTACGCTCGCGTGACACTGCCGCGCAGCGTGCTGACGAACGCCGTGGGGCGAGGCGACGACGCGATGGTGGACTTTTGGCTCGCACACCGTCGCGAGCGTCCGCCGGCGCGCCTACTCGCCGAGGCGCTGGAGCACGACCAGTGGACCATGTTCCTTCGGCTGGTGACCGACGTGTCGCTCACAGGAGACCAAGATGAACGCCGCACGCTCGCTGTGGACGCTGTGCGCCAGCAAGACCTCGCGATGCTCAAGCTGCTGCACGTCAAGCCGTTCGCGGCGCCGCTCGTGGAGGCGCTTGAGCTCGCGGCGGAGAACGGGCTCGTCGAGTTTGTGGAAGAGCTGTGTTTCCGCCATACGGCGGGTATCCTCACGGTCAAGGCGCTGCAGCTCGCGGCCTCGAACGGCCACTTGGAAGTCGTAAAGTTTATCTACACGCGAAGCGAAGTGGAGGGCGAGCCGGGCGCGATCGATGGGGCCGCGGCCGGTGGCCACCTGGACGTCGTGCGCTTCCTCCACACTGACAAGGTCTTTGGCGCCACGCACGCGGCCATGGACGGCGCCGCGGCCCACGGCCACTTGGACGTACTGCAGTTTCTTCACGACAAACGCAAGGAAGGCTGCACACACGAAGCGCTCGTGGGTGCGGCCGCAAGCGGCCACGACGCGGTTCTCCAGTGGCTCGTCGAGCACCGTGCGGAAGTGCGCTGTGGACGCGGGCTTGACGGCCTCTTGCTCCATGGCCGTGTGAACGACTGGCTCACGTACCGAGAGGCGTGGTCGCTGTACGATACGAAGTACGTCGACGACCGCCATAACCTCGAGCTCGTCCTGCACGAGGCCGGCGAGCGCGGCAAGCTGGCGTGCGTCCGCTTTATCTGCGACGTGATGCATGGCGCCTAGTTCCTCTTCCGTGCGATCGATGGCGCCGCGCGGATCGGTAGTGTCGGGTGGCTGATCGCGCTGCGCTCGGTCGCACCGAATGCCGTGTTGAGCGGGCGTCTCGCGACGGCCGTGGTGCGGTCCTTTGACGCGCTCGAGGACGCCGACGCGTTCCATCCGTCCGATGTCGAGCGGCTCGATGCGATCAAGTGGCTGCTACTGCAGAGCGGCGACCGCCACACCACGGTCTGCGCGATGGCGATGCAGCTCGCGGCCGCGCGCTCGGAAGGCAACGCTACCCGTAACTACACCGTACAGCACGTCTGTCGCGAGTTGCTACACTGGATGGACACGCGGGGCGACGACGCGGACGAATTAGCGCGGCTCGAACATCAGTACGTCACGCACGCCTTCCGGTTCGCGGCCTTTGGCGGTGTGTGTGATTGGGTCGTGGAGTGCGGCGTCGCCTGGGCACTCACGCACACAAGATGGCTCCATGGAGGCAGCGAAGTGTTTGGGCAGCATCGCGAGGACGACGACAAGTGGCTGCTCGGGCGCGAGACCTGGCCCAAGCGCGCGATCGAGCGTGGCGACCTGGCTGTGCTGCACTACTGCCACAAGATCAGCACCACCGCATTGCTGAAAGATCATGAAGTCGACGCGTTCCGGTTTGACGACAACGTGCTCCGCGCGACGATCGCGTCGGGCAATGTCGCCATGCTCGAGTGGTGTGTCGCCACGTGCTTTGACGGCACGTTAGATGACCCAGGGCTGCTCGCGTCGGCGATTCAATTTGCGCAGCCACAGGTCGCCGACTGGCTGCTGGCCCACTACCCGCAGTGCTGCACGGAGCACAGCGCCGACCGCTTCGACGTGTGGGGCTCGTGCGCGACGCCCGCGATCTTCGACTGGCTTGATGGGCTCGACGTAGCGTACCCGCACCTTGTGCGGCACCGCCAGCCCGTATACATCGCCTATAGCCTCGCCCACGATGGCCACGTTGCGCTGCTCGAGCGCTGGATCCAGACCTACCCGAAGATCCTGGACGAGATCGGCGACGTGCTGTTCTATGCCGCGGCCGATGGCAAGCTCGAGGCCGTGCAGTTTGTGTGCCAAGTCAGCGGTCGCTGTCAGCGCGGGAACGGCGCACCCTTCGGTCTGGTTGTGGACGAGTACCAAGTGCAGCGCGCGATGGCCATCGCGGCCGATCAAGACTGCCTACCCATTGTCGAGTTGTTGTTCGCCACATTCCCGACGATCCTGTGGCACTTTGCCGTGCGCAACGCCGCGCTCCGCGGCCACGTGCGCGTGCTGCGGTTCTTTTTTGTCAACGGCTACGACGACTGGGCGCAGCTCCAGGAGATCCAGGAGCTCTCGAAGCCCTCGATCGTGCGCCGCTTCGCGTTCTTGTGCCGCGCACGGGGAAAACGCGCGCTCTAAAGTGAGCGACCTCATCTCACACCCTGGAAACCGATTCGATGTGCCCATATCAGATTAGATACGTATCTCCACGGATTCCTTCCATATTTTGTATCTGTGGTGCCTGACGACATCGTTGCCGAACGAGTTCAGCGTTGTCGCCCCGTCATGAGATCCCTTCTGGCCGCCGCCACATGGCTCGCGATGCTTGCGCTCCATTGCGGGGCGTCAGCACTCGCAGGGGGAGGAGATGACGCCCTGCCGTCGGTCTCAACCGGCCGCCATCTGGATGCGGACGCCATACCGTTCGACCGTGGAACAACCACAACCTTCCCAAGCCGACCGCACGATGAAGAAACACTGGTGGAGTGGGCGACGCGCGTGGCATCGATTCTGCCGCCTCCATCCACGCAACAGCGGAACGAAACCGCGCCCTTCCTCGTGATCGGCATCAAGACGAGCGTGCTCCACCATTTCCCGCAGCGCCAGGCCATCCGCGAGACGTGGGCGAACACCACCAACCTCGACGAATTCTCGGTGCGCGTTGTCTTCCTCGGCTGTGAGCCTGATCTCTCGCCGTTCAGAGACACCACGGAACGAGCGGCTGTCGTAGAAGCGATCGCGCGTGAAAAGCAGTTGTATAGGGATCTGCTGACGAGCGAACTCGAGTGCGTGGACTCGTACGCACAGTTGCTGCGCAAGACTGTCAGCTTCCTCCACTGGGTCATTGCGTCGCTACAAGTCCACTACGTGATGATCGCAGACGACGATGTGTTTGTGGATATTGCTCGCCTCGTTGACAAGTTGCGGCATGACACACCGACCAAGCGATTCTACGGCGGGTACGTTTTCCGGGATTTAAAGCCACAGCGCGACCCTGGACACAAGAATTTCATCCCGCAGCACGAATACCCGACGTCGACGCTACCTCCCTTCGTCGGCGGACCGCACTACGTCTTGTCGGTGGATTTGGCTCGATATATCGCTCGAAACCACACTGTGCTACGTGGGCTACGCGCGCTGGACGACGTCTCGATCGCGTTGTGGCTGCTCGCGATCCGAGTCCACCCAGTCCACGTACGCGAGTTCATCTTACTGCGGACCTCGCCGTGTCATCCCCGTGGGATCGCTCTGGCCGATCTCTCACCGTCGTCGGTGCGGCAACTCCACGAGAACGTCATCACCAACAGCAGTCTCTGCCACGGTCTCGTCGGCGCCACGGCGCTCCGTCGCCACCGAAGCATTGTGTTACTACCAGAGGCAGAGGGGGAAGATCAGGGCGAAAGCGACACCAAGCTAAAGTGGGAACTGTACCACAACGCCACGTCGTACGCGGTCCACATCGGCGTGACTATTACGGTGTCCAAACATCAAATCTCCTACCAGTTTGTGCCATCCGCCAAGGCCTACGAAAGCGGACTGTGCCTGCCAGGCGCCAACTTGCTGCTATCTCAACTGTACGTGACCGTCGGCAGCGCCTTTTGCCAGTACCATCGACGGAAACTACTCGCGTTCATCGACGACACGATAGAAGCCAACCCAAACGTTCGTGCGTTGCTCGCGTTGCCACGCCATAATATCGCTGCACTCGATATTGCCATCATAACCGTCGGTCTCTCATATGGTGCGCGCTACGCTCGCATCCTCATCGAGTGCCTGCTTGTCAAGATATACCCGACATCTCGCATTCTCGTTCTCAGCGAAGATACGCTCGAAGCATCACCAGATCTCTTCTTCTTTTCGATCCTCGACGGCGATCACAACGACAGCGTTCCCGACGGCGCTCGGTATGTCTCGAAATACGGCACTCACAGCCAAGTCCTCATGATATCTGGAGAGACGTGGCCGCTTGAGCACCTGGATCCACATGTGACGCTCGTCACCACGCTCGCGCGGCGTCACCACCCAAAGCAGCTTTATCTTCCGGTGGTTTCCACTGTGTTTGGTGAAATCGTCCAGCACTCGCCGCTGGATTTGCTGAGATCGTACTCCGATCGAGTTGGTTTGACTGCGCCACGGAGGTTTTGCGCTTACTTGTACGCGCGTTGTGACCGGCTCCGGCGAGAATACATGTTTGATCTGCTCAACGACATCGAGCCCGTCGACGCGCTGGGTGCCTGTCAAGGCGCAAAACGCGATCCCACTCCCCGCAAAAGCATGGAACGATACACAGAAGCGTTCTATACGGATATTGCGATCGCCAAGTACACGAACTACCGATTTGTCATTGCGTTCGAGAACTCCGTCGCGCCCGGATATGTGACGGAAAAGATCGTCACAGCGTTTCTGGCCGGCGCGATCCCCATCTACTTTGGCCATTCGCCGACCGTGAACCGGATCTTCAACCGCGCGGCATTTATCAACTGCGCGGACTTTGAATCGTTACGATTGTGCGCACAGCGGGTAATATCAGTGCACAAGTCGCCAGCGGCATACGAAACCATGCGACGCGCACCGCCGATTGTGGATCAAACCGCCTTTTTTGAGACGTTTTCGTGGCATCCGGCGGTCGCGGACATGAGAACGAGTGGCATTTCTCCTATGACTGAACAACTCCACGAGCTCTTGGAGAGAGGACAGTAGGCGAAAGTAATTATTCATGAGGGTCTATGGTCTCAAGCATTGCCTTGAGGCGATGTGCGATCGACAAGCGGTCGTGCACTCTATCTTGAGCTTCGTGAACCGCTGGGTGCCACGAAAACGCGTCGTGAAACTCGCCAATACTCGTCTCGGCGACTGGCGGCTGCGCGCGCATTTCTTCGTACAAAGCTGGCGTCGAATCGATCCCCACAACATACTCCGCACATTTTCGCAGCGTCGCAAACGCGTGGCAGCTGATGAAGGCTCTGTGGTTGAATACGCTCGTCACTGTATGGTGATGACCAATGTAGATGGGGATCGCGCCGGCCAGAAACGCCGTGACCATCTTGTTGCTGATACAGCCGGGTACGTGTAGTCGGTCTTCGACGACGAGCGCAAACTTGAATCGCGAATACGCCACGACCTGCTCGTCCAAACTTCCCAACGTTTCTTGATGCTTGCAGTTCAAACTTGTGACCGGTTTACCTTCGTCCTGGAATCTCTCCACCAACACTTGAGCCGCAGTTGACGCCACGACCGC
>JAADXJ010000096.1:0-45862 GCA_023337735.1 Pythium biforme | reverse complement strand
CCGAGGTCCGAGCAGCGACTGCCGCGACTGCTCATTCAGATACACGCGCTCGTCGAAGCTGCCGTAGGTCGTGAGGTGCGCGCGTGCGTAGTGTTCAAACAGCCGTGTCGCGTTCTGACGGAGTGTCTGCTGCGCAAATACATCGCGCAACGTCGCCGCCGCGTCTTGCTCACTAGTATTAGCACCGGCATCGCCGGACACTGCGACGAGCGTCTCATCACGCACGAGCGCCACCACGTAGGCCGTGACGTGGTCGTACGCCTTGGTCACTTCTTCCGGATCCACCTTGGGCGTCGAGCACAGCATTTCCAGCAGGCTTTGTTCGTCCAGTGCTCCGCCGCCGCCAGGAGCGGGCTTGGTGAGCGGTCCGCCCAGCGCACTGAGCGCGGCTGCGACCTCGGCCTCGACGGACCGCGGCGCGACTTGGCTGATCATGAGCTTGAGCACGGCGAGCAATAAATAGTAGAGCGGGCCGAGCCCGGCGTACACGCTCGGGAAGCGGTGGTGCGCCGCGAGAAAGAGCAGCCAGCCGATCCGTTGCAGCAGCTCCGTGCGCTCGGGCGGCACGTTGTTACGCTGCTCGCGCAGCGCAAACTTCTTCCACATGAACCGGTACTTCTCAAACAGCACGGTCGCGAGCGTGAACTCTTCTTTGAGCTGCGTTGTGACCTCGAGGAGCTCCGGGTCCAGCAGCAGCCGGTCAAAGAGGCTCGTGAGGTTCTCGAGAAACGTATTCATGCTGACGTTCGCCTCGACCAAAAAGTCCACGAGATGCCACTGCGGGCGCGCACCGCCACTTCCGTTGCCGTTGCCATCACGCTTGGCGTCGTCTTCGTTGCTGCTGGCATCTTCATCGTCGTCGTCGTCTTCCTCCTCCTCCTCGTGTTGCTCGCCTTGGACGCGCATCTTGCGCTTGCGTCCAAGAATGCGGCGCGTCGTCCGAGCCTTGCCATTACTGGTGCTGTTGCTGCTGCTGTGGTTGTAGCCTCTTCCACTCGACGCGAGCCGCTGGCGCTCGCTCACAAGGTCGCGCGCGACGGCCGTCGCGATGACAGCGACGACTGCCCAGACTTTGTCGTGCTGCGCCTTCTTGTCGGCGGCGTGGTCGTCCACGAGCGATGCCGACCGCAGCGCTGACTGGCGTGTCGTCGTGATCTGCTCAAAGAGCCGCTGCGCGTCCGCGACCAGCGCCGGCTGTGCCGTCTCGATCTTGGCCCAGAGCGACTCGGGCGACGCCGAGAAAAACCGCGCGAGCGGCTGGCTCCGCGGGCTAGTGCCCAGCGCCAATGCCGGTAGACGCGGCGGAGGCTGCAGCATGCAAACGACGTTCAACTGGTGTCCGCGTGTCGACCCGCCCGAGAGATCGGTGGATAGAGAGATGGCGATCTCCCCTCTTCACGCGGCCGGGCTTTCCTAATGTTCGCCGCTTGAGGGGAAGAGCACTTTTTGGCGCGAGACCACCTGGGGGGAAAAAGAGCGGCAACGGCCTAATGTTACGTACACCACCTGAAATGGCAAACTATGTGGTATACACTATTTGGCAGAAAATTCCCCCTCTGGCGCGGCCACCCCTGGAAGGCACGAGTGCGGGGAAACCGTTTGGGAAGGGAAAGGAAAGCAAAGCGAAGGGGAAACCTCTCTCTCTCGCTCGCTCTCTCTCTCTCGCTGTGGGTATTGGCCTCGCTCGCTGGGGTTCGATGGGCCAGCACTTCCTGCTGCACCGCGACCTCGTGGCCGCGACGGCCGTCCATCACGCGGCGTACGCGCACCTCTCGAACGACTACCAGCGCGACCTCGTGGTCGTGAGTCCGCAGCACCTGCGCGTCTACCGCATCGAACCGATCCCGGCGCGCCACCGCGGCGACGACACGGAATCTACCGAACCAGCAGCAGAGACCGAGACCGAGGGCGAAGGCGACGACGATGCAACGACTGCTGCCGCCGGTGTGCTGCCCAAGGGCCACATTTTGCACCTGCTCGCGAGCTTCCCGCTCGCCGGCGTGGTCGAGTCGATGCGCGTGCTGCAGTTTGACGCGCGCATGATGCGCAAGAAGAACCGTTTCCACGGCGGCAAAGACGTGCTGTTGCTCAGCTTCGCGCTGTACAAGTGGGTGCTCGTGGGCTTTGACCGCCGCACGCGGTCGCTCTCGACGCTCGCGATGTACTCGTTCAGCGAGGACGCGATCGGCCCCGGCGCGACGCTGAAAGGCGAGAAGAACGGGCGCGAGCAGCTGCTCGGCCCATCGGCGCGGTCGGTCGCGTGCGTGGATCCACAGACGCGGTGCGGCGCGATGCTCATCTACTCGAACCAGCTCGTGGTCGTCCCATTCAGAAGCAGTTCGATGGAATTATCGTTTTTCGAGGAGGAAGATGAAGAGGATGACGATGCTGCAAACGACAGCTCCAGCAAGCGAAAGTCGAAAAGTGGCAAGGCTAACGGTGGCGATGACGACGACGAAGAGGACGAAGAAGAAAAGAAGCTCGAAGAGTTGGTGAAGGAGACGAAGCAGCGTGGTATGACCAGTGACGTGAACAAACGCCTGCAGACTCTGTTGGATAAGAGTGTTAAGGTCGGTGTGAAGAGGAAGCGTAACCACCTCAGTGGATTGCTCTCCACGGAGTTGGCCGGCCGCGAGTTTCTGCTGCGTCTGCGAGAGCTGGATATCGTGGGCAAGGTCGTGGATATCGCGTTTCTGGACGGTTACTTGGAGCCCACACTGATGATTCTACACGAGGAGAACGAACGCACCGCGACGTCCGGCCGGTTTGCCGCTGGATACGACACATACTGTCTCACAGTGATCTCCATCAACATGAACACAAGGTACGGTACTTCTCTTTGCTTCTCAAAGACAAGTTCACGCAGGCGACTAACATGATCTGAATATGTGCGAGTAGACTGCATCCGAAGATCTGGAGTGTCCAGAACTTGCCGTCAGATTGCTTCCGGATCGTCCCGTGCAAGAGTCCGGTTGGAGGTGTGGTCATTTTGTCTGCCAATGCGATCATGTACTTCAACCAGACTCAATTCAATGGACTTGCGACGAATATGTTCGCCGAGAAAACCGTCAACCACTCGGTATATCCTCTCCAAGATCCCGTGTATGAGACTGTGGATGGACAGAAAGCAACACTGAATATTCTCTTGGAGAACTGTGAAGTGGAGTATCTCGGCACGACAGAGTTGCTGTTGGCGCTGTCGAACGGCGACTACTATGTGCTGTCGCTCCCATTTGAAGACTCTGCGCGTCGTGGATACCACAATGGTCTCCCAGCTGGGTCTGGTAGTAGTCGAGAGCTTGTGCTGAAGCTTCGTCAGCTTCCATCGGGTGTCACGGCATCTTGCCTATGTGCAGATGAAGACAGGAAGACTGTTTTCATCGGCTCTCGGTCAGGAGATTCCATTCTGTACACATATTTCAAGCGCCGGATTGAAGATACGTCAGCCAATGCGGAAAACGAAGACGAACACGAAATCGTTGCGAATGGAAACGGAGTGCATGAAGAAGTGAACGGAAAGCCTAATGAACCCGTTGACGAGCATGAAGACGACGATGAGGAAGACGACGAAGACGACATCTTTCTGTACGGGTACTCTGTTCGACGAATTAAGGCCAACGATGAAGACTCTAAGGCCATTGGCAACGGCACCAAGTCGGAAACCCCTGGTTTCGGGAAGTATCGTTACGCGCTTCGGCAAGTTGACGTTCTTCCGAGCGTGGGTCAGATTACATCCATGGACCTTGGGATGGAGAGAAATGCTGATTCGAACGAGCGCCGAGAGCAACTGGTGGTCGGTGGAGGTTATGAAAGCAGTGGAGCTGTTTCTACTTTGCATCACGGACTTAGGCCAATCGTGGGAACAGAGGCGGAGCTCAGCGGCTGTCGAGCGATGTGGACGGTCTCATCGTCGCTTCCTAGTGCACAGTCGAGTGAAGATGGTCGCGCCTTCAACTCCTACTTGATTCTCAGTGTTGCCCAGCGGACGATGGTTTTGCGGACGGGAGAAGGCATGGAACCGCTGGAAGAAGACAGTGGATTCTACACGTCAGGGCCGACTCTGGCTGCGTCGAATTTGTTCAACAGACAGCGTATCGTACAGATTTTCAAACAAGGTGCCCGCGTCATGATGGATGTTCCAGTTGAAGAGGAAGAAGGCGTTGAAATGAAGGAGCCGAAGACCGAAGGCGAGGGAGAAGCAGGCGACGGTGAAGAAGATGAGGATGAGGACGAAGATGATGAGCCACGGGTGCGTCTTGTTTGCACACAGGAGATCACGTTGGAGGGCGACGTCGAATCTGGTGGTATGAATGTCGACACATCTAAAGTAGGCATTGTGTCCGTGGACGTGATCGACCCTTTCATCTTGCTATTGCTGACCGATGGCACTATTCGAGTTCTCATGGGCGATGAAGAGGACCTTGAGCTGACGGTTATTGACCCAGAGATCAGCTACGAAGACGGCAACTCGGATGTGGCCGAGGGTTCGTCTGAATACAAGATTTGTGCTGCTTGCCTTTTCTACGATTGGGCTGGCATGTTCCGGGAGGACGCGTGGGAAGAAGACACAACTGTTGATGCTGAAGTAAAATCGAAGAAGGCGCGCTCTGCGGAGGAGGAGGAAGAGGACGAAGAAATGGAGACGCTATATTCCTCGCGAGCAAGTCATCAGGCGAAGCTGCTTACTGCAGTCAAGGAAGGCGAACGCCACGGCGTCGGGAGTGACGACTCTGCGTCTGTTCCTCTCTTTCTCCGAAAAGATGCTGCGATGATGTGCGGTGTAACGTTCGATGACGGCTCGCTCCACGTGTACTCGCTCCCAGATTTCAAGAAGAAGGGAATCTTCCCGTACCTAACGTTCGCGCCGCAGAACCTTGTCAACACGATGGAGCACTACCAGGAGAGCAAGAAGAAGAACGTGTCTCTGTTAGCTCCGGCTTTGGGTATCAATGCGCTCACGTCCTCGTCCAACGATGGTCGCATCAAAAAATCCCATACTGCTAATTCCCCGGTCGCTGACATTGCAATCCATCGAGTCGGCCCCAGCGAAGGACGACTGAACGCGCAGTACTTTGGTCGAATGGTGCTGCTGGTTTTCCTTGCGAACGGCGATTTGCTCTTGTACGCCGCGCTGCCGAGGATCACAGCACCTGGAGCAGCGACATCGTTTCAGTTCACCCGAGTGAGTAGTGACCTGATTACGCGGCCATTCATCCCACCTAAAGCGAAGACCGGTACAAGCCACAATGACTCGAATGCGAGCGCAGAGGCCAACACAGCGGCGATCTTGGCCAAACTTCGTGGCGGGTTCCGGTACCCCATGCTCACACGCTTTCACAACGTGAACAATATGAGCGGGTTGTTCTTCCGAGGAGCTCATCCCATGTGGGTTCTGACGGAACGTGGCCACCCTGCGTTTGTTCCGATGAGTGTCAACACCTCAACCCATTCGACGCTCACCAAGTCAGGCGCGCCAACCGTCAGTGTTCCGGTTCTCAGCTTCACGCCATTCCATCATTGGAATTGCCCGAATGGTTTCATTTACTTCCATTCCCGAGGCGCACTCCGTGTATGTGAACTACCGTCCAGCAAGACGACAACTATCCTTCCGTCCAGTGGTGGATTTGTGCTCAATAAGGTCGAGTTCGGCGCAACAGTACACCACATGCTCTATATGGGAAACCATGGACCCGGAGGCGTATCGGAGGCTTTGGAGCAGCCGACGTATGCGGTGGTTTGCAGCCGCCCTGTGCTACCGTCAGTTGCTGAAATCATCACAAAACCGGAGGAAGAAGACGAAGAAGTACAGGAAGACGCGAATGGTGAAACAGGAACGGCGAATACCAGCAACGTGATGGCACCAACCGCAGAAATGTATCCGGACCTGAAGGTGGAGGACATGGTGCACACAGAAGAGGATGTCTATGAGCTGCGGATATTGCAAACGAACGAGTTTGGCGAGTGGGATCGGCACGGTGTATTCCGAGTGTACTTCAATCGGTTTGAGGTGGTGCTCACGGTCAAGATCATGTATCTGTATGACTCCTCCCTCATGAAGGGCGAGGTCACAGCCGCTTCGGACGAGTGGAACAAGAAGAAGAAGCCGTACGTGGTGATCGGCACAGGGTACGTTGGGCCGCATGGCGAAGACGAGAGCGGGAAAGGCCGATTGCTGTTGTACGAACTCGACTACGCGCAGTATGCGACCGAGGACGGCGCCACAAGTTCCAAGCTACCAAAGCTTCGACTGATGTTCATCAAGGAGCACCACCAGGCTGCGATTTCTTGCGTTGCGCAGCTTGGCCCGTACGTGCTTGTCGCCGTCGGTATGAAAATCATCGTATACGAGTTCAAGTCCGACCAGCTCATTGGTTGCGCGTTCTACGACGCGCAAATGTACATTGTCAGTGCGAGTGTCGTTAAGGACTACGTCATGTTTGGCGATGTTTTCAAGAGCGTACACTTCTTGCGGTGGAAGGAGAAGCAACGCCAACTCCAGCTTCTCGCCAAGGACTATGAGCCTCTGGCCGTCACGGCGACCGAGTTCAACATTTTCGAGCGTCGTCTGGCACTTTTGACAACAGACATGGAAGAGAATCTGCACGTCATGCAATACGCGCCGAACGATATCGAGTCGCGCGGTGGTCAGCGCTTGCTGCGCACGAGTGACTTCCACTTGGGTGTCCAGGTCACGAGTATGGTCCGTAAGCAGGCCGCGAGTATAGGCCCTCAGCACAATGTGCACGTGAACCTGCTGGGCAGCTCCGAAGGCAGCGTCGGCGCCGTGATCCCCGTCAGCGAACGCGTGTTCCGACGACTGTTCACGCTTCAGAACGTGATGATCAACACGCTCCCTCAAAACTGCGCGTTGAACCCGCGCGAGTTCCGCACGCTCAAGTCCAACAGCCGCCGTCGGACGGGTCGACCGGACGCGTGGTCCAAGCACAAGTGGAAGAAGGGCTTTCTCGACGCGCACGTGCTGTTCCAGTTCCTTCACTTGGACTACGTCGCCCAGAAGGAGATCGCGCGCTGCATCGGCACGACGCCCGAGGTGATCGTCCACAACCTGCTCGAAGTCCAGCGCGCGACCGCAAGTTTTTTGTAGCGAGCGGAAGATCGCGCCGACCTTCAACTGGCGCCCTCCATCCAACGGACAGGGAATCCGTTCCCCCGCGACAAGATACGAGAGGGCCAATTGCAAGCCGAGACCACACTGCCGCGGGGGATGGGCGCTGCTTTGGGAATGTGTGACGAAAGGGCGAACTTCAACATTGGTCTTGCATGGGTCTTGTATTTGAAGCACTGCGTTTTGTGGCTAAAAAGTGGGAGTGAACCCGAATCCTCGATCTGAACGGATGGTAAAAGTGAGTGTTTCTGGTGGCGCGAACTGCAGGGCAATCTCATCTCATCCTCACAGACTCAGGAAAGTAAAGAAAACATGGGGAGAAAATTACGTGATGGGCAGACGACGAGGGGACGATGTGAAACCTATATTAATTGATATTTATGTAGCTAACTGATCGCATAGTCGATGACCACGAGTTTATAATGCCTGCATAATGTGAACCTCGACACAAAAAAGAACCTGAAGGAAGTGATGGGCACGCTCGTTGGAGAGACAGGAGCGAAGTTATGATCGGTTTCGGAAGGTTTGGTGGTGCTGCACCGTAAGTTTTCGACCGCCTGGGTTTTGTTGGCGCTGGTGGCGTTTCCCTCCAACAGCCACCCGCAGGTCCAGCAAAAAAGCGCGGGCCGATGAAGAGAGAGCCGCCTATGCCGACCCGCACGGGCCACGTGCCAACAAAAAAGCTGAGGCGGTCGATGGCGCTCAGTCTGCAACCCGCTCAATTGACGACTCATCTACGTAATTCTCCCAACGAAATGGCCACGCTCGCCCCGCCCTCGCTCGCCTGCCCCGCGTTGGATGCCACCAAACCAACACAGGCCAACACCAACAAACCAACATGTCCGACCAACAACAACAACCAGCGCGAGCCGAGTCCGGAGAATGATGGTCTGCTCTCTCCAGAAGCTCCTAACATGGCGATGTCCAAGAAACGCGCCTTGTCGCCGTCAGCCACGCTCAGCAAAGGAAGCGATGAGTTTGCGAGCGTAACCGCTGCGGGTACGGAGAGTACCCCTTCGCCCCACGCGATCGACCCGCAGGCGCTGACGCTGCTCAAGGTCATTGGTCGCGGCACGTTCGCGCAGCAAGTCGCGCTCGCGCGCGTCGACGGCGGCGACGTCGTGGTCGTCAAGACACTCGACAAGCAGCGGCTCATCCAGCGCCAGCAGGTCGCGCACACGCTGACCGAGAAGCGCGTGCTCGAGGCCACGCAGCACCCGTTTATTGTGCGCCTTCTCGCAGCGTTCCAGACCGACACGGACCTCAACTTTGTGCTCGAGTACTGCCAAGGCGGCGAGCTGTTTTTCCACTTGCAGCAGCAGCAGCAGCAAAAGTTTAGTGAGTGTGCGACGGTCTTTTACGCGGCCGAAGTGCTGTCGGCGCTGCGCGCGCTCCACGCCGACGGCGTCGTCTACCGCGACCTCAAGCCCGAGAACGTGCTGCTCGACGCGCAGGGCCACGTCAAGCTCGCGGACTTTGGCTTTGCCAAGCAGGACATGGCGGGCGGCCGCCGCACGTTTTCGTTCTGCGGCTCGCCCGAGTACCTCTCGCCGGAGATGGTCAACAAAGGCGGCCATGGCGTCGAGACCGACATGTGGTCGTTTGGCTGCTTCATCTACGAGCTGCTCACGGGCACGCCGCCGTTCCAGAACGGCAACCTGCGCCGGCTCTTCGACCTCATCCAGGAAGGCCGCGTGTGGTACCCGCCGTACCTCTCGGGCGCCGCGATCTCACTGCTCCAGGGTCTGCTGCGCGTGAACCCGCGCAGCCGGCTCACGGCCCAGCAGGCCATGGAGCACCCGTTCTTCCAGAGCCTCGACTGGAACGAGCTGCTCCAGCGCCAAGTGACGCCGCCCATCGTGCCGCCGTGCACGAGCCACGAGTGCACGCAGAATTTTGACGACGGCTTCACGAGCGAGCCCGTCAAGTCGCTGTGCGTGAGCCCCAAGGGCATCGACGGCGCCGACTGGCCCAAGCGCCCGCGCCAGGACAGCCAGGACGTTTTCTGCGGCTTCTGAGTTGTCGTTCGGCTCGCTTTCTCCTTTGCTTCCTCTTGCGTTGTATGCGTTGCGTCACCGATCTACCACCTCACACACACACACACTCATAATCTGCCTGTTTCCGTTGTCATGCGTGTCCCTCGCGTTTGCGTCCGCGTGCGTTCCCCATCATCACTCGCCCCCCAAATGAAATCCATTCGCCTGTTTCCCCATCCTTTGTTCGTTCGTTCACTATAGGACAGGAGTGACATGATCTCGTCGGGCTCCACAGTCTCATCAACATACACGTGAGCCACACTCTGTCCTGACCGTGACACGTGTGACGTGGCAACGCCAAAAAAGACTAATCGCGTTGAACTTTCGCTGCTGATCCAATCAGACTCCACGTTGCATCACGCTGTGCGTCGGCACGGTCCCGCACTGGACGCTATCCATCCGTTGACCACGCACGCCCATGGAGCCGCCGCGCCGCGTCCTGCTGCATGGCGCGCCCGAGGCGTCCGGGTGGCGCCTGCTGTCGCCGCGCGAGCTCCTCGCCGTGGCCTCGGTTCTTCTCGTTGTCAGCAACTCACTAATCGACCACGGCAGCTTCATCGCCACAAGGACCACGGCACCATCCATCCCAGCAGTACCACCAGTTCAGGAGCCCCCAGCCGCCGCAACCGCGAGTCGGCTCTGGGAGCTCGCGTCCTCGCGCAGCGTATCAAGCGACCCGCGCGGCGTCGTGCTGCCGCTCTTTGACGACATCGCTCCGCTCGGCGTCTCGCTGCTGCTGGAGCTGCGTCAACTACAAGTCGACCTTCCTGTCGAAATCCCGCACTGCGGAGACCTTGCTGTGAAACCGCTGCTTCAAGTCCTGCAACGGCACAACCTGACGCACCGCGTGTCCGTGTACGACGTCTGCGAGGCCGCGGCGTCGGCCACCGACGCCACGATGGCGCGCTCGTCGCTCCGTGAACCAATCCCGCGGCGGCCGCTGTTCTGCGAGGCCATAGACGACTGCCACGCGCGCTTCCGCTCGTTCGACATCAAGATCCTTGCTGTGCTCTTCTCCCAGTTCCAAGAAGTGCTGCTCGTCGACGCCGACGTACTCTTTTTCCAGAGTCCGATGAGCCTGTGGCGATTGGACACGTACGTGGCCACGGGCACGCTCTTCTTCCCGGACCGTATCAGCGCGACGCGCAAGTACCTCTCGCGGCGGGTGAGCGGTAGTGGCGGCCATCGCTCGCAGCTCCACGCGTTTATCGAGACCTTTGACCGTGAGCCCTTTCGACACCTCGAGACGACGGCTTCAAACTCTGAGCATATACGCCCAGGTGAACCAAGCGAGTACTTGCGGGCGACCCACGCGTGGAACATGCGCGCGGGCCATCACGCCGACTCGTCCGTGTTACTCTGGAACAAACAGAAGCTGCCACGCGCGACCGCCATCCTCGGGGCGTTCGTGGCGCTCCCTCAACAGCACCAGCGGCCGCCATCGTACGGCGACAAGGAGCTCTACTTCTTGGCGTGCGAGGTCGCTGATACCCGCTACGCGTTCTCGCACTTTGGCGCCGGCGCCATCGGCTGGGACGTCGACACCGACCGCGGCGTGCTTTGTGGAGACGTGCTGCATTTCTTCCCAGTCAATGACCCGACACGCGACCGCACCTCGGCGCTCTACATCAACAGCGACCACATCACGCGCTGGAAGCCATCCGAGAAGGCGTTGTATCGCTCGAACGCACGGCCCGCGAGCCATTTCCCCGGGTCGTTCGAAGCGAGGAACCTGCCACAAGAATGCCCGTTCGATATCCAGCCGATGGAGTTAACAGCGTCAGAGGTGGACGCAATTCAACGGCGCCAGCGGTTTTATGAGACCGTCATTGCGAGTTGGCCTCCCGAATTGGACGAGTCTGAGGAAGAAGAAGACGACGCGGTCTCCACAGCACCGCCATAGTCGTCCTGATACCGTACACACAAGCAGAGCCTAGAGCAGATTGGATGGACGTGGCGGGTACAGGGATTATTAGTCATTTCCATTATCGATTGTATAGAGAGCACTCACTTGGTCACAGCTGAGTGGATGGTCTGTCATAAGCTGGGGTCCTGACACGCACTCACTCGATCTCCGACGGGAAAATGCCGATGGATCTCAGGTACTTTGCAGTGCGTGGCGTCGTGGGGCAGTCCATGTCTTGCATCACAATGTCTTCGTCGCCCACGTTTACGGTCGCGATCCCGCCGCCAAAAAAGTGGTCAAAGTTGCGCGCTTCGAATGCGATGCGGTCCTGGTCCAGCTTCTCGCCTTGGTGCAGCAGCAGCTTCCGCTCTTCATTGAGGTTTTGGTTTTTGCGCCGCAGCGCCTGGAACTCGTTGTGGAGACTGTCTTCCCATTGCTCGAGAACGCTGTGTTCCACGGGCCTCCGTCGGCCACCACGGACCGGTGTTGTCGGGCCCTCGTAGCGCTTTCCAGTGTTGACGTGGACGTTCTCCTTCTCGTAAAAGTGCTCGCTGGTGCCACTTGACAATGCTTTCTTGGTCGGTGATGTTGATGGGGCGACCAGCAACGCCTGCACTAGCCGGTCCTGCTCCGCGATCACGTTCTCCGCCTCTGCCAGTTTCTCCTTGAGCAGACTCACGACCTCTTCACTCGGGTGCTTCGTCGCGTAGTCCAGTTCTGCTTGCATGGCACGCTCGAACAACCTTACTTTGTCGCCGAGTTTGTGTACGGTGTCGGCGATGAACGCCGGCACGTTGGCCTTAACGCCGAGCTGAAGCGGTGCGGGCGTGAAGTCGTCCAGTGGGACGCGCGCAAGCTCCCACGTCTCGTCCGTGTTGCCTTCGTCGCCTCGCCTACGGTACAAGAATTGGAAAGTTAGATAAGAGACCCAGACAAGAGCATTCAACCACAAAAAGACGTACTGCGCGAGGAACAGCGACACAGCTTTCTTGTACTGCGCGTTCACGGACTCGACGGTCTTCTGGAGCGACTCAAAGTGCTTCGCGAGCGCCTCGTTCTCAAAGAGCAGCTCGTCTCGCTTGCTCTCCAAGTTCTCCACGAGCCGCCGCGACATGAGCGTCTCGTGGGACTGCACAACACGTTGTGCCGTCTGCCGCCGCTCTGTAAGGCCGTTCAGCACCTTGCCCATTGTCATCCCCTAGAAACACAAAGATGAGTAATTGGCACCATCTAGCATCCAGACACGCCCACATAGAAGCCACTCACGCGCTGCTCCTTGGCGCTCCGCTGGGCCGCGTCCTGGAGACTCTTTTTCAGCCGCTCGTACTCGACGTCCTTGCGGCGCAGCTGCGTCTTGAACGCCGTCTCCTGGCCCTGCAGCTTGGCGCACGTGACCTCCCAGTGCTTCTTGTCCTGCTGCAACACCCTCCGTTCCGCGACCAGCGCCTGCTCACGCCCGTGGAACATGTTTTCCTGCTGCGCCATTTGCATCTTGAGCGCCTCGACGTCGCCCTGGAGCTGCGTGATCTGGTGCTCTTTGCGCTCGACGTCTTTCTGGGCCATGCGCAGCGTGTCCAGCAGCTCGTCCTGGCGGCGCATGTCGTGCTGCCGCACGACCAGCAGCCAGCTCACAACGTCCATCGCGCGGCGCACACTTTCGTCCATTCGCTGCTGCGTTTTGTGCGGGAGATACGCCGCATCGTCCAGCAGCGCCGCGAACGGCAAGCGGCTCAGCTCGGCCGTCATCTCGCCGCTGCCGCTGAGCAGCACGGCATGCTCGAGCTGCTCGTTGAGGAACGCCTCGTTCTGCACGACCGACCGCTCGCGTGACAGCTTCCACGCCGCCGAGGACGACAGCTCGAGCAGCAGGCGCTCCATGAGCGTCCCCTCGGGTTCTTGGGACGAGGAGGCAGCAGCGTCGTGGCCGCTCGACGGCGACGCGCCCAATGCGGCGATTTCCCGGTCGTTTTCGCCCGTTCGCGCGCGCTTGGACGGCGGAAGCGACGATGCGTCGTCCATCGTGGTGCTACCAACCGACATGCTCGCCGGGCGCGCACGCGAACCCGCGGAAAACGCCATCAGACGCTCGCTCATTTCGTTCGTCGGCTCCTCGTTTGTGGATCGAAGGTATTGGGCGCGTCTTTTTTGGTTTTCAAATTTGCATGGGCGTGTGGGGCCAATGGACCATCACTCTGACACTTTATATGTCACTATACGTCACTCAAACCAAGTACCATGTAGTGGAGGTCCGTATGTCGTTCAACCGACTAACAAAGGGTTCGGGCGGTTACGTTGCAGTGTACCCCCTTCCTCGGGGCCATGCCCCAAATGACTGGAAGCGTTCGGCAGGCGATATATATGGAGCGCGAGGGGAAACAAGAAGAGGACGCGTACCCGGAGGAGCGTGCGCAGCGCTTTGCATACGCAGACTCTCTCGCGGACGGCGCCGCGTCGGACGGTGCGAGTTCCGAGGATTTCGAGCCGGAACTCGCGCCGGGATCGCGCGAACACGCGCTCTCGTTGCCGTTGCGCGCCGACAGCGTGCGCACGCTCGTAGGGCTGGAGCTGCCCGTGTACGCAACCAATATGGACCGTGTACTCGAGACCGTGGGTGGCATGAAGGTGCTCCAGCAGACCCACGAGTCCAAGAGCCAGTTTCTGCCCGTGAAGCTGCGCCCCAGCGAGCCGTCGTGCAAGCCGCTCTTTGCCGACCTCACCAAAACGCAGACCATCCTGCTGCGCGTGCGCCGCAAGAAGATCCCTGCAACGGGCGACACCAATGCCAAGTCGACGCGCTTCGAAGGCCACGTGGTCGGGCTCGTGCGCGAGAAGTACGTGTGCGAGGGCATGGCCGACTTCCAGTTCTTCACGGCACGCAAGTTTTACCCGGACCCTGCCGCGCGCGACATCACGGCGCGACCCGAGGCACCTCAGCAGAGTCCGCAGCGAGAAGATGCACATGGTGGCGGCGTAAACGGTGTGAATGGCTTGCCGCTGCCGGGAGTTGAGGCCATGCTGCCCGTGGGGTCCGTGATACCGCGCGACGCGGTCTCGACCTACACGGGCTCCGACTCGCAGCTCCCGATCAAGGCCAGTCTGCGCCCGTATCTGCGTGTGCAGGACGAACGTGAGCTAGAGATGGTGCCCGAAGTCTTCTCCAAAGTCGACTTGCCACTCAAGTACGAGTTCCGCCAGCGGTCCGGGTACCAGCCGACCGAGGCCGCCAAGAAACCCTCCAAGACCATGACGTACCTCAACTTCCACGACGACACGCCGGCGCCCGGCGCACCGAAGCCCGACAACCCGGTCATTCGCCGCCGCCCCGTGGGGTCGAACGAGAACGTCGATGAAGAGGTGCTGCGGATCCTGCAGGAGAAGCTCGCCGAAAAGCCCGTGTGGCTGCGGCCCAAGCTGTTTGTCGGGCTCGATTTCATGGAGCGCCGCGCGGCTCGGCGCATCTTACGCAAGTTGTGCTACGTGTTTGTAGACGGTCCGTGGCGTGGTTCGTGGATCCGAATGGGGTACGATCCACGGAAGACGAGCGACTCGGCCAAGTACCAGGTCATTGAACTGCGCAATAACCGCGAGCTCGTGCACGCGAAAGTTACGCACCCGAGTCGCAAACGCACCAAGAAGTACAGTGGTATCAATCCCAAGGGCCCGCGCATCGCCAAGGTCACGCAGACGTCCGAGCATGAAAACTCACAAGCCAACAAGCGACGCCGCAAGGAACGCTTCCTGCGTGGCGAGACGAGGCGATCGTACCTTGTGGATCCGAATGAGCAGCACCAACAATCGGAAGTGCCCGGAAGCCCGAATCCAAGCGTGACGTCGAACACAAGCGCGAGCAATGCTAATGGTGGCGACCGGTCCATTGTGGACTGGGACTCGAACGACGAGGACGATGCGATGGATGAAGACGGGAAGCACTCGGACGAAGAGCGATCTTCTGTAGGGGTACATACAGCAAATGAAAACAGCGGCGGCGGTGGCGAGAAGGCGTACGAGATCTTTGGTGTCCCACTCACGAGCGCCAACGTTCTCTTCCAGCTCGATGAAATCGACAACGACGAAGTCGCCGCCTGGATCTCTCAGTTCCAGCCGCAAGAGAAACCGACATTGCTCGGAGGGTGGTACTCGACGCACATGTTTTTGCCTCTGCGAGAGATCATCCGCTACCGGATCGCAGCACTCGTTGGACGCTCCAAGGCGGAGCTCGAAACGAGGCGAAAACGGATTGAAGCGCTCAAGAAGCAGGCCTTGAGCGACTACGCTGATCAGCTCGCAGGACGAGAACCAAGCAGCGCGAAGAAGGCGCGCGAGAAAAAGAGTAAGGCGGCTGCTGCTGCGGCTGCTGCAAGCGCCGAATCCCAGGAAGGCGAAACGGCCGATGAAAGCGCGACTGGTGATGGCGCTAACCTTGAAGACGAGCCCATGGACGATGGAGCTGCAGCTCTCGAGGCATCACTGGCCGCAAGCCGTGCAACAGAGGGATCCACTAAGCGTCAGGTGCGAAAGAACGAGGAGCAAGAAGAAAAGGAAACTGAAGCGGAGACCGTGGCCGACGACGAGGAGGAAGAAGAGGAGGAAGAAGAGGAAGAGGAAGGATTTCAAGATGACGACGCGGCCGAGGTCGCAGCCCACGGACGGCTCCAGAAAGCGAACGGACATAAAGGCTCTGACGATGAAGATGAAGAAGAGGAAGAAGAGGAGGAAGAGGACGAGGATGAACAGGAGACTGGCGACAAGGAAGGCGCCGAAGCAGCTCCGGACGGTAGCGACCACGCGACTGGGTCGGAGAGCACCGCCCCGAATGAACCCACATCACGATCTGTAGAGTATTCATTCTAACAGGTGCGACCCACGACGGTATCCGTTATGAGTGGTTGGAAATGCGTTTCTAACGTCTCGGCGAAGTCTCTCGCCTCGAACCGAATGAACACAGTTTCATCTCAACCCATTCCAGTGGATAGGAAGGGAGAGACCCAAGCATGACGCTCCGCGTGACGCCGCAGGACCTCGCGGCGCTGCAGCGCACGACCGAGCGCATCCGCAACATCTGCATCCTCGCACACGTGGACCACGGCAAGACCACGCTGAGCGACTCGCTCGTCTCGGCCAATGGCATCATCTCGGAAAAGCTCGCCGGCAAAGTACGCATCGTGACGGACCCGTCATGGTCTCTTTTTGTGTTGCTGACGCATCTGGTTGTGTAGATCCGCTATCTGGACAACACGGAGGAAGAGCAGACGCGCGGCATCACCATGAAGTCGAGTGCGATCTCGCTGCTGTTTATGAACGAGCCGAATGCGAACGCGACGGCTGCGAACCCGAGCGAAGGCGACGCCGACGCGGCGACCGTGCCGTACCTGATCAACCTCGTGGACTCGCCCGGCCACGTGGACTTTTCATTTGACGTGTCGACGGCCGTGCGGCTCTGCGACGGCGCGCTCGTGCTAATCGACGCGGTGGAAGGCGTGTGCGCGCAGACCATCGCAGTCATCCGCCAGGCGTGGCAGGAAGGCATTCGCCCGTGTCTCATCATCAACAAGATGGATCGACTGATTTTCGAGCTGCAGCTCACACCCTACGAGGCCTGCGAGCGACTGAACCGCATCATGGAACAGGCGAACGCCGTGTTGAGTGCGCTGATTCGCTCGGAAGTGCTCGCTAAGCATGACGCCGCCGACGAAACCGGCGAGGGCGGCGAGCAAAAAGACGAAGAGAAGAAGGAGGAGAAGGAAATTGACCACGAAGCGATCACCAACGAAGTGACGGCGATGGAGAATGAGCTGCTGTTCTCCCCCGTGAACGGGAACGTGCTGTTTGCGAGCGCGGCGGACGGGTGGGCGTTCAACATTGGCTTTTTCGCGCACCTGTATGCGAAGAAGCTCGAGCTGCCGTTTCGTGCCATGCGCCAGGGCCTTTGGGGCGACCACTACTACAATGCCAAGACAAAGAAGATCGTGACCAAGGCGCCGACGTCCAACAGCCAGACCATGTTCTGCTCGTTCATTCTCGACCCCATCTGGAAAACGTACAACCAACTCAGCGCGCCCGTGTCGAGCGACGCGGACTTGGAGGCGCTGCGCAAGCTGACCAAGCAGCTGCGAGTCGCCAAGCTCGTGACGGATCGCGATCTCAAGCACGGCGACCGGAAGAGTGCCATCCAGGCGGTGATGCGCAAGTGGTTGCCATTGGCCAACACGGTGCTCAAGATGGTGACGCGCGCGCTGCCGAACCCTGTGGTCGCGCAGCAAAAGCGGGCAGCCAAGCTCTGTGGATTTGCGGAAGTCGGCAAAGAAATCGTCATCCCAGTGCCCCAGAAGAGCGTGTACTCGTCGATGGAGAAATGCGACACCGTTGACGAAGCGCCTGTGGTCGTGTTCATCTGCAAGATCATCTCCGTGGAAGCGAACGTGCTCTCCGATTTCCACCAGCAAGGTCTCAGCGGAGACGATCCTGTTTACGTGGCCATGGGCCGCGTCTATAGTGGCGTGCTTCGAACCGGTGCGCCGGTGTACGTCTTGGACCCTAAATTCCAAGGCCTTCCGGACGGCATTGACCTGGAAGCAAGCGAAGAAGAGATCATGAAGCATGTCAAGCACGTCTCACGCCTCGGAGAGGGTCAGCTGCGAACCTACATGATGATGGGACGCGAGCTGCATGCGCTTAGCGAAGTCCCAGCCGGTAACATTGTTGGAATCGTGGGTCTCCAAGAACACGTTCTTAAGACGGCGACGCTCTCCTCAACCATTCGATGCCCGTCGCTTACTCGAATGCCGTACCAGGCCAAGCCGATCGTCCGGGTCGCCGTCGAACCCGAGGATCCACGCAATTTTGCTGCGCTTGAGGCCGGACTCCAGCGGCTGTACCGGTCAGATCCTACCGTGGAGGTCCAGGTCCAAGAAACGGGGGAACACGTGATTGTTGCACTCGGCGAACTCCACTTGGAGCGATGCATCAAGGATCTGAAGGAGCGTTTCGCTAAGGTAGCTATTCGTGTGTCGGAGCCGCTCGTAGGTTTTCGTGAGAGCGTGGCTGACGATACGACTTCGTCGCCGTCAGCGCAGCAAAGCGTCGTGTTTCGAGAGCTCTTGGCGACATCACAAGCGCCCATCGCTTCTGAAGTTGTCGCAGGACAACAGCAGCAGCAGGAGGACCCGAAGGTGGCCTCGGGTACGACGCAGGATGGATCTATGACTCTCAAGGTCCGTGCGCTTCCTCTCCCTCGAGCCGTTGCCACGTTCCTTGAGGAACACAGCGATGAGCTTCGTGTGCTGGTGGAGTCGCGCAAGAACCACGATGGTGAAGAAGCAGCAAGTGAAGAATTGGTGGTCGAGGACGCCGACGGCGCATCCAGTGACGATGACACTAGCGCCATCGCGACGACCATCAAGGCCTCGGTCGCGCTGAGCTTTGGCCAGCGACTCGAGGAACTGTTGCGCGCAAGTGAGAATGACGCGTTTTGGAAGAATCTGCCGCTCGATCGCATCTGGAGTTTTGGACCTCGTCGTGTTGGGCCCAACGTGCTCATTAACAACATTTCGGACTACAAGACGGCTACGAACCTCTTCTCTTCGACGGCTGCTCCCGTCGAGGAACACCGTGAGCTGCTGCGCAAGCTCGAGAGCTCGATCGTGACGGGCTTCCAGATGACAACGAACGCTGGTCCGCTGTGTGATGAACCAGTGTGGGGTGTCGCGTTTGTGGTCGATGATGTGATCAGCAACGAGCGCAAGGAAGAAGAAGGATCGGAAGACACGGCGGTGGCGGCAGTAGAGACCGACAACTCGGCCGCGAGCTTCAAGTTTGGCCCGATCAGCGGCCAGATCATGTCGACCATGCGTACCGCGTGTCGCGTGGCGTTCATTAAGCAGCCCGTGCGACTTGTCGAGGCCGTGTACGAATGCACGGTGCAGTGTCTCGCTGAGCAGCTCGGCAAGCTCTACAGCGTGATCGCGAAGCGCCGCGGCGACGTGTTTTCCGAGGAGCTGTCGGACGGCTCAGCGCTGTTCACGATCAAGGCTCACTTGCCTGTCGTCGAGAGCTTTGGCTTTGCGACGGATTTACTGATCCAGACCTCGGGTGCTGCGAGCAACCCGCAGCTCGTGTTCTCGCACTGGGCCGTGATGGACATGGACCCGTACTTCCAGCCGCAGACCGAGGAAGAGCGGGAAGACTGGGGCGAGCGCGTGTACGACCACAACTACGTGCGCAAGTACATCGAGGCCGTGCGGAAACGCAAGGGCCTCGCGCGCGACGAGAAGATCGTGGTCCATGCCGAGAAGCAGCGCACACTCGCGCGCAAGAGATAAGACAGGGCGACGTTGTTGCTTTGGGGGTCGGCGCCTCGCGCCTTTTGCGTTCGCACGGCTTTAGTGGAAAGAATTTCCCGTGTCGTGTGCGTGTGAACAAGATAGAGCTGTACAACTGAATGAAGAAGGTGAGACGTGAAGCCGTTCTGGGTTTTCATTTCAACTCGTGCTTTGCTGTCATAGGTTGGTACTCGTGTTATGCAGAGAGAGAGAAAGGGGCGCTTCATGTGATGTGGGGACGGCGATTCGTCCGCCTCATACTGGTACGCCGCGCAACGGTCAGTATCATTCGTCGTGGGCACCGCCGACGTACTTGCCCGAGCCGCTGACGCTCGCGAGCCAATTGGCGACGACGCTGCCCAGCGCAACACCGCTCGTGCTCACGGTCTCGTACCACGCGTCACCAGTGAGGAACACGTGCTGCGTGCCGCTCACGAAGAACGTCGCCACGTTGGCGCTCAGCTGCTTGTAGGCGTCTAGCATCGTGGTGGCCTCGGCGTAAAAGTCCTCGATTGCGATTTGGTTCGTGAACGGGAAGCCGGCGATGCCGTCCTTGCAGAGCTGGTAGAACAGGCGCTGCGTGTCGTCGCCCACGCTGTTGAGGAAGAGCCAGACGCTCGACGGCAGGGCCTCGAGCATGGCCAAGCTCAGTTCGGTGATCGTGAGCGTGCCGGCCTTGCACTTGGCGGCCGCCGAGGCCGGCATGCTGACGACGTCGCAGGCGCCGTAAAAGTTGAGCACCTGCCCGGCGGGGCGGTTCTCCGGGAGCACGCCCACGTAGCTGTCCGCGAGCACGCCGTACTTGGTGCCCGTGGCCTGGACGTCCCACAGCTCGGCCACGTGGGTCGTCAGGATCTGCGCCGCGAGCGAGCCAGCGCTCATGCCGCCGAGCACGAGCTCCTCGACGTCCGGGTAGTTGGCCTTGGCCCACTGGAACGCGGCCTTGGTGTTCTCCAAGCCGTTCAGATGGGTCTTCTTCTGGAGCCCGAGGCACTGCGGGCGGCCAAAGAGGCTCTCGAAGCCGCTCTCAAAAGCGTCCAGCACGTTGCTGCCGACGTGGAGATCGCCCGTGCAGTACGGGACGTGGACCATGTTCCAGTCTTGAAACGCGTTGTGTGGGTCCGACGCGTTGAGGATGCCCGTGCTCCCGGCGTGCGCGGTCGCGACCATCAGCGTGATGGGCAGCGCGCACTGGAGCGCGAAGCCGCAGGTCTGCGCGTCAATGCAGGCGCCGCCGCCCTGGAGGATCAGCGCGAGCTTTTTCGTTTCGGGCTTGGGGAACACTTGGAAGAAGTAGGTCGCGTTGGCGACGTAGCCCGTCTGTGCGTCGACGTAGTCGTCGTACGCGCAGCGCGTCTTGCCGCCCGGGTAGATGAGCACGCTGCCGTCGGTCGCGGACGGCGTGAGCGACGCGAGCGAGCAGCGCGAACCGGAGGTCGCGTACGAACAGACCTCATCGCCTGGGCGGTAGGCCTGCGTGGTGGAGGACGAGAGCAGCGCGAAAGCGCCAACGACAGTAAAGACGCTGACCATCGTGACTAGGGGCTGGGCGCGAGAACTGGCGGAGGCGCTTGGTTCGGTCGATACTCAGGGAAAGTTGGCGACTGACCCGAGGTCACTGGTTGTGCGGCGTGTGCGAGGGGTCTGGGTCTGGTCTCGTGAGCGGTCTGTGGGTGTGCTACCAACGCCACGCCGCCTGTGTGGAACAGCATACATACATACACAGTACGCACCGAGACGCTGATATCTTGGTATTCAAAGACGTTGGTGAGCCATGCGTACACTCAACGGCCTTGAGAAGACGATCGGGATCGCGTCAACCGGAGGCCATCGTTTGGCAAGGAACGGAAGTTCAACTTGGGTATACAAGGTGCCGTGCCCTTGGATGCAAGGCATTCGAGTGCATAGGCACACCTATAACTGCATGCCTCGTTGATGGACAGTGGAGAAACGTAGCCAGCGGCGATGGGCATCGAGTACGTATGTACCAGAATTTGGGTTCCTTCCAGCTATTCGACACGAGAGTCCACGCTCATCCGGTGCGAAGGTCAGGCACTCTGCTCGTACGCGTATCACTGTGCCAATGCGCGGGGAGTCCTCAGCGGGGAGTCGATGCCAGGTGGAGACTTTCCCAACTACCTCCACGAATGTAACGAGACAAGTGCCGCCAGACAAAGCAACGCGTCCACTGCTAGTTCAGTCGTAGAAGAAACAACAGCTCCCAACTCGGGTGTCAAAGGGTGCCAACGATGCATACTGCATAGACTGCTCATTCCGACGCGAGCTGCGACTTGTTGGTCTTTTCGATCTCGACGGTCTTTCTCAAGTTTGCGATAAACGCGTCCACGTGCGGCCGTCGAGTCTAATGACAGAGATTCAACACGGCGTGTCAGGTCCAATTCCATGCCCATCAAAGGCGTGGTCGTCCGCCCTCCTTTCCGCACCTGCACGAAGAACGCGTGGGCCTGGAAGGGCAGTTTCCGCAGCGAGCGCCCGCTGAAGCCCTCGGCGGCCTCGGCGACGCGCACGAGCGCTGTCGAGACATCCCGTCGGCTCTCGTCGTTCGTCTCCCGGTCTTTTGCGCTCATCTCGTCGGCGCCCCGCTTGTTGGACGCGCGCCGCCGTTGGATCTCTACGAAGGAAAGCAATGGCGAAGACGGTGGGCCGGCCGAGACGATCAATCCGACGCGGCACAGCTCGTCCACGCAGCTGCGCAGGATCTCGTAGCGCGCGTGGGCCGACGGCAGGCCAATATACCTACCGCAAAGAGCCCATGTGAGTCACCCTGTGAGATCGTCTGTCCATCGGGAGGTGCGTTGGCACGCACTGCTTGATGTCGGCGCGGTCGACGAACGCAACGTCGATGGCCTCGGTGATGTTGGAGGTCGTGAGCACGAGCACGTTGGCAAAGCTCTTCAGCGAGTCGAGCTGCGTGAGCAGCGCGTTGACCACGCGGATCGCGTCCGACGGCTCCGAACCGCTCAGCGCGGCCTTGCGCGCGGCTGTGAGCGACTCGACTTCGTCTAATGACAGTCGGAAACACATATCGAGGTCAGGAACGGATCCCATGGGGCTTGGACGCGCTCCAATACGCACCGATGAGCACGCAGACGAGCGCGTCCTGGTCCTCGACGAGCTCCTGGATCTGGCGGAAGAGCTTCATCACGAGCTTGCCGCTCTCGGAGAACCACTTGCTGAAGAGACTGTGCGCATTGATTTCCAGCAAGTGGCCACTCGCGTACCTACCACACACGGCCCCATTAGCTCCACTCCGACGGCGGTCTCCTGGAATGCGAGGCGTACCGCTGCGAGAGTCGGATGCTGAGCTTCTGCGCGAGCGCCTTGCAGAGACTCGTCTTGCCCGTGCCCGGCGGCCCGTGGAGAAGCACGACACTACAATGGGTGAGACGTCACTTGCTGTGTGTGTTCTGTTCATTCCAAGAGCGTACAGGTCGTACCGGTTCCACGAGATGATGTGCGGGTTCACGTTCGAGTCGGCGAAGAGCATGGCGGTTGTGGCGTAGTCGAGTACGTTGCGCTTGACCGCGGCGTCGTAGATGAGCGACTCCCAGAGCCCGTCGAGGCTGCGCGATGGCAGCAGCAGCTGCTGGCAGGTCGATACGTTCTCGTCGTCCTCGGCGGTCTCCTCGGCCGGCGGCTCGTCGCTGAGCTTGAACACGTTCACGACGAGCTCGGCTTGCCCACACGGCACAGGGACAGCAGCAGCATACTCGACGAGCGAGAACGCGTCCTCGTCACCAAGGTCATCGGCATCGCTGCTGTCTATACGATCACCGTGCTGGTTAGTCCTGGTACGAGGAGTTCGACCTCGTGCGTCATTGCTAGGCACACAGGAAAACGGACCGAACGCCGTGACCTCGAGGCGTTGGACATGCTGCGCCAGCAACGCGCTCTCAGCGAACACCACGCGGCCTGTTTGGATACACACATGAGAAGTCAGAACCCTCCATGAGACGCATTCTCAGGAGTTAGACGCACCGAGCGTGAAGGCGCTGTGGCGCTGCAGGAGCAAGTGCGTGACGGCGGCGACAATGTCGGCGAACGGCGCGACGCTCGCAGGGAACACGCTGGCTTCCACTGAATGATGCACAGCCACAGAACCACTACGCCACATCAACAGACCACGCGCTATTCCATGCAGCAACTGCGACGCACCGTAGACGCGCCGCTTGGGCGCGATGTCCATCGGAAGGTCGCCGTCGTGGACCACCTCAGTATCCATGTGGGTTTGACTTTGCCCTGTTAGGAGGCGAGCTGCAGGCAATCAGAGTGATGGTCTACGCGGGTTTTGGCGGGAACCCCAAAACCCTTTATTGTATGATAGTGGTCAATCATACGACAGAGGTAGGACTGCATGACCTCTATTCTATGATATCGAGCCATCATTCAACAAAGGGAAAGTGAAGAGCTCCAAACAAACGCTCGGGAAACGACAGCAATCGGCTGTCCTTCCAGACCCCAACGCTTGGCCGGTATCATGGCCACGCCGCTCGCCGCTGCGCACGCGCGTGGGGCGACACCCGCGTCGTTTGCCTCGTCTGCGTCTACATCCTCTTCCTCGTCCCCACCGCCGCCGGTGCTGAGCTGGTCGCCGTGTGAGGCTTTCCCGTGGCTGCTGGGCGCGCTCGCGTGTGCCGTGCTCATCACGCAGTTCTTCGAGTACGCGGTCGTCGCAACGCTCTTCCGGCTCAAGTGGCACCGCGGCCAGTCGCACCAGCAGCTCTGTCTGCGCTTTTACCAAGTGTACTGGGCCACCGCCGCGGGTCTCTTCCATAGCGTGCTCTTGTGGCTCTACGCCACGGACCGCTGGGCGTACAAAGCCGCGTACGGGCTCGTGGTCTTCGTGGTCGTGCAGGCGCTGCAGCTCTCGGCCGCGATCCTCCTCACGTCGTGGCAGGACATGCGCGCGAGCTTGCTCACACAGCGCCAGCGCCCGTGGCTCCAGAAGCTGCTCGGCGCATCGCCCGTCACCAAGAAGACCGTCACGTGAAAAACGAGGTGCCACGTAGAAGATGACCAACTCGGCCGGGATACTAGTATTCAAACCGCCCTATCCTCAAACAAAGGCGATCCATGCAACTCGAAATATCCTGGCCGTGCGTGTATGAAACCCTTGTTTTGGTGCTCAGGATCCCACGCGTCGCAACGACAGACCACGCGTGGGCCGTCTCGTGGTTTGCCACGGTGTTCCCTGGTGCAGCAAAAGCCGCCACAGAATCGAGCCGAGCTATTATATGGTGCTGAAGTATTTCGGGCGCGCGAGCCCGCGAGACAGCAACCTGGAGAGACCGTGCGTCGTGGTCCAAAAGGCAGAGGAGACTCACGACGCGTTCAGAGCGCAGGAACTGTCCTCGCGTGTGTCAAGGACGCATGCGTGTGCCACACGAATCGCCATGCCGGTAGTAGAGATCGTGACGCAGCCAACGGTGGCGTCCGCGGCCGCGGACACGCCAACGTCGACAAGCAGTGAGGCCGCTTTGGCGCCGCACCATGGCCGCGGTGCCGTGGGCCACGGCCTCCACTGGCCGCAGAACCACGAGCTGCTGGAGAGCAGCATCCCGAGCTTGCTGGCCGTGGTCTCACGGAACGCACTGCTCGTGATCCCGGCCGAGCGTTGCGTCGTGTTCATGTACGACAAGTCGGCCAATTTGCTGTCGGCGCAAGTGTCGTGCGACGGACGCGTGCTCCCGGACGCGAACGCACTGCCTGTCGACAGCGCCACAGACAACGCGGCGGCGGAGCAGGCCGAGACCAATGACAGCGGCGACGACGACGACGGCGACGAGCTGAGCTTCCCGCCCGTGATGGGGCTCGTGAGCGCCTGCTTCCTGCAGCGGCGCTGCCTGCGCATGCAAGAGCCCAACCTGGTACGTTCTTCTTCCTGTTAGGATGACCACGAGACGAGGACGCTCAGGAACGGATTGGTACGGAATGTGCAGCACAAGTCGTTCCATCGTGAATACGACGTGCCCAAGAACGTCGTGATGAACTCAATCATCGCGGCGCCCGTGACGCTTCACCACCGCACGGTTGGCGTGATCGAGCTCTTGAACCGCATCGACCCCGAGGCGTCCCCGGCTGTGCCAGAGACACTGCACGAGGAGCCAAGGCCCAAAGGTTCGGGAGAGCTCCGGACCGTCAACGCCCTCGACGAGGAGCACGAGGTCAAGCTCACGCGCACAGACGCCGTGCAGCAGCGCGCGCGGATCGGGTTTAGCGCCAAAGACGAGCAGAAAATGATCCAGTTCACGAGCCACGTGGCGGTGCGACGCGTGGTTTTCGTCGCCTCGGTCGGACGCGGGTGCTGACGTGTTGCCCTGGCTTGTGTGTGCAGCAACTGCTCGATAACAAGCTCAAGCTCCTCGCGCAAGTCGAGTCGGCAGCGAAGCATCGCGAAGAGCAAGCCAAGACCGCGATGGAGTTGCTGGAGATGATGAACCAGAAGCTCGAGTACCGCCCAATGAACGGCCCCGTTGACGCACCCCAGCGCCTCGTGAAGCGGCGATCCAGTACGACGCTCCACGCGCCTCCAGTTGAGTGGACACCCGAGCAGTTGCATGACGAGGCGACGGAGACGCCTGCTCCCACCGATGAAGACCTCGCGACCGCAGACGAGGCACGCGACCAAGTGTTCCTTTTCAACGACGTCGACATGATGAAGGTCATGGTCGGTATCAGTCGAACACAAGCCGTTTTCCGGGGCCACCACTTGCGCAAGGTGCACCGTCTGTCGGAGGCATTGCAGCAGCACCGCGTCCTGCGACGACGCGTCAAGTCGGCGCTCGTGATCCAGCGCGCGACACGCCGTTTCTTGGCTCGGCGCTGGCGCAGGACGCGTCGCAATGCGATCTGGACGATTGTGCGCGCCATCAAAAGCTACCAGCTGCGTGCTGCGCTCGCGGAGCGCATACAGATCAAGAAACGCCACAAGCAGAAGCGCTCCGTCGTGGTCGACGTCAAGCGTAGAGAAGGAGCCCCCCACGAGCTAGTAGCCGGCGAGGTCCAGCAATTCCGAGAGCGGTACGCGAGTGCGCTCAAGATCCAACAACAGTTCCGCGGCCACAAAGCTCGGAAACAGATCGAGACGATCGTTGGCTTCCAGGACCTCACCAAGGGATTGAAGAACATCGTCAAGCTCCAGTCCATCCTGCGCGGAACGATGGCTCGAAAGCACGTGGACAAGATTCGTGAGGACAAGCGAACCGCACGGGCGGCGAACGTTGTGTGTATGGTACGTGGCGTCCCCCCTCCATGGTTGCGGTGCGATGCTGGTTACTCACAGGGGATCCCCGCTAGCGGCTGGCGTCTACTGCCAGCAACTCCGGAAACGGCGTTGCTTCGGTCCAGTCCGACGCCCACCATGCTCCCAACTCGCGTGACTGCCTGTATCGTCTCCCGATGCTCCCCAACGGGGCGCATGTCGTCGCAAACCGCACCGCCTCGGTCCTCCCCAGCGCCTTGGGCGAGCGAGAGGACGATGCGCGTTTCACAAGCATCCACTCACACAGCAAAGCATCCTTACGATCGCATTACTTCCGACGACGGAGGCTCGCCCAACCAGGCGAGACGCCCGTGCCGCCAAGCGGTCTCAACAATGCCTCGTTGATCGGCCCTAGTACTCGCCCACTCGCGCCATCTCCACTGGCCTCTCCGCGAATGCTGCCAGAGCGACCACCCTTTGTCTTGCCACACGACGTCCAGGCAATGGCGCGGGCAGAGCTCATACGGCAGCACCCCGAAGTCGTGTTTGAGCTCAACGCCAAGCGATCGAAGCGCTGTCCGGCCGGCGTCCAGCACGCCGACGACTGGCTGCCGCGACGACCGCACCGCCCGCAGACCACTCGGTGGAATCCGACTGACGATGAAAGAGACACAGAGGACACACCACCCCTGGCACCATCGCCCAAGAACCGAGCACTTCCCAAGCAGGCCCTAGCTGCAGCCAAGGGGATCCCCGGACTGCCACAGCTCGTGTTGTCGCCGCGGTTTCCGCCGGCGCCGCGCTCCAACCAGTTGCACGTGTGCTTTCTGCCCGCGGGCAACGCACGGCGCTTCGCGAGGAGACCGTCACAGGACGGTAGTGCAACGTCGCGGCCGCCCACGCAGTCCAGGGCCACCGACTCGTCTGTGCCCCCGCTGCGCCGGCCGCGCACGACCAGGTGAGCGGGTCTGACTGACGGTGCAGTGTGGGAGATGGCTACATTTAGTGTGGTACACCGAAAGTTTTATGTGGTACACACTATATAATGTCCAAATCCGATACGTATCGGATTGTCGGGAAACGCGTCAATCCGCGCCAGCAGCAGACAACGAAATCCTTCTTCTCGCCGCCAACAATGCTGCGCGCCAAGGTGCTGCCGGAAGTGCTGGGCCAGATCATCGGCGACGGCGTCACGGCCTCCATGTGCGTCTAAATCCCGTAAGTCTCCTTTAGACCAGTACAGACGCGTCTAACTTGAATTCGTGCTCGAGGCTACTGACGATCGACGGCGCGCTCATGGGCTCGGTGGGCGACGCCGCAGACCTCAAGGTCATCGGCGCCATCGCCGCGCACACGTGGGGCGAGTACCTCCACGCTGGGAAAGAGTTTGCGCCCGAAGGAAGCGACCTCCAGGCCATGCTCGTCGAACTAGAGGTGCGAGCGGACGGCGGTTAGTTCTCGTTCATGCATAGCGTCTAACGCGCTGTGGCTCAACTGTTGATCAGCGCGGCCGCATCGCGCTAGCGGCGGCCGGCAAGAACTTCCTCGTGTGCGCGTACTCGAACGGCGACGCGCCCGCGGGCTTACTCAAGGCCAAGGTACGGTCCCTGCTTCGGTTGGTTAGACCCCCCCACACACACCACACCATCACTAGCGTCTAACTCCCATCGCCATCGCATACCGGTAGGTCGAAGCCATCAGCGGCTATTTATCGTCCTCGCTCGACGAGATCCAAGTGTAAAACAGCGCAGGCCAAGGCGTTTAAACATGCTAGCTCTGTATGTTGCGACCGATCCCTCCGGGAGGTGTCTAAACGGAAGGCGTCTAAACCAAACGTACGCTCTTGTGCTGTCGATGGTCTAGCTGGTCTGGGACTCACAGTCGAGACGTCGCTCACCGGTGCTTGGGGGCCACGCGCAGGTCGTCGACGCGCTTGCCGACGGCCGCGAGCCGCTTCTCGAGCCAGAACTCGGTCACGGGCGTTAGACCGCCGTCCATGGCGTCTAAAATCTGTAGCAACCGCTTGACTTCCCACACGTTGTGGCTCGCGAGCAGGCGCGCGAACACGGGCACGACGGTCTTGGCCATGGGCTTGACGCGGTACAAGTTGTACCACTCCTGGAGGAAGCTCGATACGTCCTCGAGCCGGCTCGGGCCGCTGCTCCAGGACGCCGCCGACTCGTCGTCGTCGTCATGGGCGCTCACAGCGGCAGCGCTCGTCTCGTCGTCGTCGTCCTCGTCGTCCTCGCCGTCTGCCATGTCCATCAAGTCGTCCTCCTCATCTTGTGCCGTGGCCTTGTTCTTACTGCCGCTGCGCGAGCGGTAGAGCTTGTGGAGCACGCCCGTGACGACGCGGTGGATCGTCGTGGGCGTCGGCGACAGGCCGGCAAAGTGCATCTCCTGGAGCAGCGCGCACGCGCCGTCAATGTCGAGCTGCGCGACGCGCATGAACACCAAGCGGTCGTAGTCCTCGGCGTCGAGACGCGTCGTGCCCAGCACGGCCTTCTTGCGGCGCATGAGCCGCTCGAGGTCTTCTTCGCACCAGAACAGCGCACCGGTCTTGGTCGCGAGCGAGAAGAGCTGCTCGATCTTGGCGCGCTTGTCGGTGTTGTCGTCGTCGGTGATCACGTCGCTGCCCACAGCCACGTCCAGCAGCTCAAACACGCGGCGCATGATCTCCGAGGCCACGGTCTCGCGCGTCTGCTGGTTCACGCGCGTCGCAAAACGGTTGGCCGTCGTCATGTACTGCGTCATGATCGCCACGGCCACCTCCAGGTCCCGACGCGGGTCCACCGCGGCGGCCTGCTGGTCGTCCCCATCAATCTCCTCGATCGCCAAGCGCTCAAGCACGATCTCGATCGCGCGATCCGCGGCGCGGAGACGGTGCTGCTGCGCGACCTCGACGGCAACGCGCGAGGTCGTGTCGTGGAGACGCTTCTTGAGCTTGGTCGCGGTCTGCTGGGCCTTGCGCAGCTCGCGGCCGGCGGCCTTGACCTTGGGGTCGTTTTCCGAGAGTTTGCCGCTTTCGCGCACGGCCTTTTTCGCCGGAATGACGTTGCTCTCGAGGTTCTCGAGCGTGTGCTTGAGCTCCGTAATCTCTGGCGCTGCCAGCACATCGGGCAGCGCGCGCGCGCGCTCAACATCGTGCGAGTTGACGCGCTTGAGTCCGACCGACGGGAAGATCTCCAGCGCCCGGAAAAACACGCTCTTGCCCAGCGCGCCGGACTCAAACTCGACGGGCGCGAGCGCCTTGTACTCGTTCAGCAGCCCGTGCACTTGGCGCGGCAGGCCCAGCAGCGCCGCGGCCTTGACGCGGATCTCGTACACGGCCGTGTGGTCCTCGATCGTCGCAAACTTTTTGTCCGGGAACACGCGCAGCAGCTGCGCCTCGACGTCCAGGAAGATGCTCTGCAGGTCGCGGATGTGGCGCTTGTCGAGCGGCGTGCGCTTGTCAAAGAAGCGGTCGTTGTACGAGTTGGTGATGGCGCGCATGGCCTGGTCCCAGATGAGCGCGGCTGTGCGGCTGCGGCGCAGCGCCGCGTCGCCGTCCTCGCTCTTGCTCTGCTTCTTGCTGCGCTGCAGCTCGCGCAGCACGTTCGACTTGACGAGCCGCTCCAGCGTGAGCGGGATGTCGTTCCAGCGCGCGCCTTGGAGCAGCGCCAAAAAGGTCTCGGCGTTCAGCGCGCGGCGCGCGCTCGAGTCTTGCGGGATCGTGTTGAGCACGCGCAGCATCTGCGCGAACGCGAGTCCGTTCGCGGCATACGCGCGCACGGCCGCGTTGTACGGATCGATGCGCTGCTCGTGGCGCGGCACCTCGCGCTCGTAGGCCGCGAGGATCTTGGCCACGCCGTCGCGCACAAATGCCTGGAACTGCTCGCGCTCGGCGGGCGACTTGCGGTGGTGCGGCTGCTCCTCGGTGCGCACGAGCTCGAGCACGCTGTTCTCCCAGTTCTTGCCCAGCTCGAGCGCGCGCAGCTCGGGGAGCGAGAGCGGCTTGGCGCGCGAGACCCACTGGAGCGGCACAGCGCGGATCTGGAACACGTACAGCGCGTCGTGGCTCGCGAGGCCGAGCGCCTTCATCTGCGCGATCAGCGCCTGCGCCAGCTCAAACTCGCGCTGCTTGAGCGCGATCGCGACGCCCTGCTCGTAGGTGCGCGTGACCTCGTCCTTGACCAGCGACGACTTGTGCTGTTCCAAAAGCGCCGAGATCTGCGACTCCCACGCCGCGAGCAGCTGCTCCACGGACTGCGCCGCGCGGTGCTCGCTGTAGAGCGAACTGCACAGCGGCCGCAGCTGCTCGACCAGCGCTTCCTGTTGGTGCCACACAATCGCATCAGCTCTCCGGACTGGAGGACGCCCGAAACCACCACTAAAAAGCGCAACGCACCCGCTGGGCAGCGTCCGATGCGGCGGACGAGCTGAACGCGCGCGCGGCGATGGAGCTCGTGGCGATTGCGTTCTGGCGACGCGCCCATTGCAGCGGCGCCTGCAGCGGCGAGTGCGACGCGCTGCTTCGACGGCTGGCGGTCGCGCTGTGCTGGGCGGTGGCGACGACGCGCAGCGCTTGCGGCTGGACGCGCCAGGCGCCGCGCACGCGCAGCAGCAAGCTCATGGTCGTCGAGTGCGCTTCTTGGATCTCCAACGCTGTTGACCTGCCAGCCACAGACCCACAGTGACACTGTGCAGGTGACGCGAAGGTCGCACGAAGGGACATGAACGTTTTAACCAATCCCATCTCCCTGATATTGTCCGTAGCAGCTATATTTTAGCCAATACTCTGGCTCTGATTGGTGGGGTCTGAATAGTTGTAACCAATCAAACGGTATTGATACAGTCGTCAGCGCACCAGACCGATCGCCACGTCGCTCTCGAAAAGGGGGTCGTGAGATCGAACAGCTCCAAAGTGCCTCCCCGGGTTGGCGGCGCTCTCTCTCTGGGTGCGCTCTCCAACTCTCTCGCTGGGTGAGGGCGACCAGAGCGCTCCGGACGGTGTTCAGGACACAGAGACCTCGGCAGCATGGGCGACGTGGACGTGCTGGCGCTGCGCTACGGCCAGAAAGTACGGCTCTGTGCGCAGTCAGCGTACGCCAAAGACGCTGCGACTTCAACATCATCGTCCCCCGCGCCGACGGCGCCGCTGGGCATCGGCTACTACGAAAAGCACGGCCGCCACGGCATTCTGAGCTGCGTGCCACCGCTGGGCGACGGGCTGGACCACCTCTTCAATGAAGACGAGTACGTCGTGCTGGACCCGCAGAACCTGCGCGCGCCCGGCGACATCGTCGAGTACGGCCACACGGTCGTGCTCGTGAACCAGCACGGGCTCGTGTGGAACAACAAGACCGGCGGCATCACGGGCTACGTGGGCCCGCGCCCGCGTGGTGTTCCGGGCGAGATGTACGTTGCTTTCCGTCGTGGTAGTGGCAAGACGGCGGCGCGCTTGTCGTTGCCACCACCGGCCATGCCCGCGCTCGACCGCGACGTGAGCACGGTCTCAACGGCGTCGTCGTCGGCTAGTTTGATCCAGTTGGACGCGTCGTCGGCCGACGGGCCCGTGCACTTTGGCGACGCGAACGTCGCGATCACGGTCATGGAGTCGAACCGCCACTCGCAGATGTACAACAAGCGGCTGACCAACTTCAAGAAGCCGACCAGCAAGATCGTGGGCGGCTACATTTGCTGCGACGGCAAAGGCTCGGAGTTGCGCTTCACGCTGCGACCGGCCAAGCCCAAGGTCGAGCAGATCTCGATGCTCAACAAGCTCATCACGGCGTACAACTATGGCCAGAAGATCGCGTTGCCCATGGGCGTGCTGCTCGAAAAGGGCCACACGTCCAACGGCTTGGAGCACGCCGAGATCTTCTTCAAGCTGTCGAACCAGTCCACGGCGACGCTTTCGGGCGAAATGCTCCACGAGAAGATTCTTGCGCACGCGGCGCGCGGCAACGACGGCGAACACGAGACCGAGTTCACGCTCCCTCTCAGCAACGGCCCCGGCGAGCTGGTCATGAAGTTTACGGGAGTCGTGCCCAAGCGCGCGCTCGCCAGGCTCGTTGTGGCCTCGCAGCAAAAAAGTGGCGTGAAACCCAACATCAAGGCTGCCACGGCCGCGATCCCGGCGAACGTGCTCCCAAAGACCAAGACGCCGCTCCAAAAGGCCGGCGCCGCCGCGTGCCAAGTGCCCGTGCCCGTGTTTGCACTGCTCTACGCCGTGCTGACGCACTTGCTCTGGGGCGAAGGCACGACAGTTCTTAAGACGCAGCTCGCGACGGCCGTCTTGGTGCTTGTGCCGGCGTTTTACCTCGCGGCCCGCGTGGACCACCCGCTGTCGTCGCTCTTCCGCGCGCCGGCCGAGCGCGAGACCGAGTCGGAGGACGAGGCGCTGCTCTCGCCCTCGACCGTAAGCCTCAAGCTGATCATCACGGAGTACCGCTTCGCGCCGACGAACTCGAACTGGACCGAGCAGACCAGCGGCTCGTCGTCCAACCTCTCGGCCAGTGCGTCCGGTGCCACAGCGTCCGGAGCGACTAATGGTGTGGCGCTCGTGGCGCCAGGCTCGACGGGTGTCGTGCCGCGCCGCTACATCAACGCCGAGAAGGGTGACGAAGCCAAGGCGCGTGAGCGGTACATGGGGACGCTCGCGTGGCGCCAGGAGAACGAGCTCAACACGATCTTGTCGCGCCCGTGGCCGCACTTTCGCCTGATCAAGGCCAACTACCCGCACTACTACCACAAGCGCGGCAAGCACGGCGAGCCGGTGTACTACGAGAAGCCTGGCAAGATCAACCTCAAGGCGCTCAAGGGTGCCGGGCTCACGCTGAAGGACCTCATGCACAACTACCTCATGGTGACCGAGTTTCTGTGGCAAGTGCTCGAGCCCGATGACAACAAGAAGTGTATTTCCGTGCTCGACGTCGACGGCATTGGCATCTCGGACTTTGCCGGCGAGGCCGTCGAGTACGTCCGCAACGCTGCGGCCGTGTCGGGCGGCCACTACCCGGAACGGTGCGCGTACATTTTCGTGATCAACGTGCCGTCGTGGTTCAGTATGATCTGGAACGTGGTCAAGACCATGATCGACGACGTGACACGCGAGAAAGTGATCATCATCCGCGGCAGCAAGAAGAAGATCTTTGAGGCGCTGGCCGAGAAGATCCCCGCGGAGAACATCCCCGAGGAGTACGGCGGCGAGAGCGTCGGCATGTCGAAGGAAGAGACACTGCTCTATAGCCTCATGGCGTACCTCAACGAAGAGCCGCGCTCGGGCAACAAGAGCAACCCGCTCGACGACTACCGGAATGAGCAGACGCTGCTCCTGACGGCGAACGCTAGTGCGGCGGCGGCGGCGACCACTTCTAATGTTGCAAAGCCGGCGCCCATGTGAGCCGCGCGGTAGTATAGTCCTTCCCCACCGAAAAGCGACAAAACCAACAAAACAGAACACAAGCGACCCCACTCGAGCACAGCGACGCCCGAGTTCACAGTATCGTCAACTGAACAACAACAAAAATGAACCCTCCCGAAATCTAAACGTACACGTCAATGCATATCCACGCACATGATCCCTGGACAGGCATTGCATGTTAACACGGGCCTCTCCCGCTTTTAAGTTAATGGACAAGGTTAACTCTACACGATCACATCCTCGAGCGTGCCCGTTGCTGGCGCCGCGGCCTCCACCGTGTGGTCCACGACGTGGGCGTCCAAAGCCGCAGGCTCTTGTTCGGACGCTTGCGTCGGCAGCGCCAACTCGGACGTGCTATTGAGCTCGTCCTTGGTCTCCACGGGCTCGCTCGTCGCGTCCGACGCCGCCGCCGACCCGCCCGCCGCCTTTTTCAGGCGGATGCACTGCACGACGCCGATGCTCTGCTGAATGCTGCGCAGCATCTCGCAGGCCGCCGGCTCGCCGAGGTATTGCCGCGCCTGCGGGTGGTCCAGCGCCATGGCCGCCTTCGCGAGGGTCTCTTGCAGCGACTGCACGGCCCAGCTTTGGGTGGTGGTAATACTCGCGCCCGCCTTGCTCTTCTTCCGCGAGGACGCTGACACTGTCGCACCAGTGCTCTCTTTCCGCTTGTTCTTTGCTCGTCCGAAAGAACTATCATGGGCCGTTGCCGCGGTGGTCACTTCACCGCCATCCACACTGTGGTGGTCGCCGCCAAACGAGGCGTCCGAGTCGTCGCCGCCGCTGTGGTCAAGCGCGTGGTCAGGATCGTCGTCGGCGCCGGCGTCGTCGCCGCCCAGTGACGACCGCGAGAGCCCGTAGCGCCGGCAAAAGCGGTAGTACCATCCTTTCGACGCGCGGAACGAGCCGAGATCGTGGATCTTGAGCAGCTCTTGGGCTTTTTCCTGCACTTTGGTCGACGTGAGTGGCACTGCCGGGGGCACCACCACGGCGTCCTCGCCGCCCTCGAGCTGCGCCGTCGCGACCACGGCTGCGTGCTGCTGCTGCTGCTGCTGCGCGCTGATCCACTGGAACAGCTCGTCCTCAAAGGCCGCGTGGCGTTCCGTGCCGCCGCGTTTGCGCTGCTGGCTGAAAGCGTTGTGCTCCTGGAAGCGCTGCTTGACCTTGTCTTTCATCTTCATGAGCTTGGTGATCGCCGCCGAGCTCACGCCGTACTGCCGCGCGCACTCGGCCGCGCTCGCACGCGGCTTGTCGCCCTCGAGCTTGGCGATGATCTCGATGCGCTCCTGGTCCGAGAGCCGCCGGCCCGTGCCTTTCTGGCCCATGGTATTAGTCGCGCGTCTCTTGTCGCTCGTCGCTTGGTGATGGATGGTTCACTTGTGACCACGCGAGCTTAACTTAGCGCGGGGAGAACACAGAGCGGCCACTATTCAAAGTAGCTTCTACTAAAGCCGGATTCTGGCATCTGAGACTGATCTGATCTGATCGAGAATCTGATGCGAGGAATTCTGCCCACAGTGCGGCTTCAAGCAGTCGCTGTTAGACATCATCTCGGTCGTAAATAAATAAACGAACCGAGAAGCTCAACGCCCGTGCGACCAAGGCGTCGCCTCTACGTGGCCATCGACACTCATACGCGCGCGTGAGACACCTTCATCTCGTAGAGCTCGAGCCGTCCCACCGCCCCCCACACACAAAAATGCTGTCGGCCTCGTCGTCGTGGCTCGGGCAGTCGCGCATCATGAGCCGCCGCAAAGGGCTCAGCAACGAGCTCGGCGAGAACAACTGCTTCCTCAACGTGATCATCCAGTCGCTGTGGCACCTGCGCTCGTGCCGCGTGCTCATTAGCACAGGCGACCACGCGCTCCACCACCGCTTTGGCGGCAAGCCCACCAAGGCCCCCGCCGCCGCTTCGGTGAATGCCACCCACCACGGTGCGTGCCTGCTCTGCGAGCTCGAGCAGATCTTCATCATGTACCAGTTCGCCGAGGAGCCCGTGCTCGACGTCGAGCGCGTGCGCGTCGCGCTCGGCAACATGTTCCAGGTCGGCGCGATGAACGACGCGACCGAGACATTGGAGGCCATCTTGGACGCGCTCCACTGGGACACGTTCAACCGCATGCTCATGCTGCGCCGTGGCACGCAGTTCCTGTCCAAGGACGAGCTGTCGCAGTCCACGGCCGAGGACGCGTCGTCGATCGTGTGCGAGCCGCAGTGCATCGCGCATTTGCTGTTCCAGATGAACCTCATGGAGCTCAAGAGCTGCCGAGCGTGCGGCGAGACCAACGAGCCGCTCATGAACACGGACTTTTTGTACCGCGTGTACGCGCAGGAGCTGCTCCAGCACGCCAAGGGAAAGACGCTGGAAGAAGTGCTCCACCTGGAGGCGCAAGGCCAATGCGTCGCGCCCGAGTACGCGTCGTCGTGCGATGCCTGCAAGGCCGGCAAGATGCAGCTCAGTCGCTGGATCTTACAGCTTCCGATGGTGTTTGCGACCAGCGTGATTTGGGCGAGCGACCAGGTCGCCAAGAGCGACGTGAAACGGTGGCTCGAGCTGCTCACGACCCAGAACACGCGCGTCAAGAAAGGATCGGACGACCAGCAGACACTCGACCTGGGCAAGGTCTTCCGCGTGGATCAGAGCTCCCAGGGGTCCTCGGAGTACGTCTTCCGCGGCATGGTGTGTTACTACGGACGCCACTACGTGGGCTTCTTCAAGAGCCGCACGGTCGAGAACGGCGTTTCGCAGGAACGATGGTTCTTGTTTGACGACACGCGCGTCAAGCCCGTCGGCTCGTGGGAGGATGTGCGATCGCGAGTCGAGCGAGGCGTGTACCAGCCGACACTGCTGTTTTACGAGCGCAAAGGCATTGAGCACGAGAAGCTACAAAAGGTCGCCAACGAAATCCACCAATGGTGGAAACAATCGGCCGAAGCCAGTGAAGAAGCGGCCAAAGCCGAAGCCGAGGCCGAAGCGGCGGCGACAGCTGCCACAGAAGCAACGGATGCCACGGCATCTCCTGCGTTGGACGAGAAACCGCAAGGGGGAGAACCGTCGGCACGACCACCGGCAGACTTCCCGTCGGCGATGCTGTCCCCGCCACCGCAAACCAACACGACGCCGCTGCCCATTAGTCCCATCAAGACGTCCCCAGCCGGCCTGGTACCGCCCTCCTCCAGCCAGAACGGCAGCCAAAGGTGGCACGACGACGACCACCTCTCGATGCTGCATCGCTCGGCACAAGACACGTTGTCACGTCTGAACGGGATCCTGTCGCGCGAGGTCAAGCCGGTCTCGCAGGGCAGCAACGACCTGCGCATGTCGGTCTCGCTCCCGCGGTCGGTGCGTCGGCGAGAGTACTCGTCGCATCACCTGAACGAAGACACCAAGGAAATCGACCGCGACCAAATCTTTGAAGACAATTTCGAGAGCAGTCCGATCTTGAAGCCCATTCAAGAAGGGAAGACCGACGAGCTCAACGGCAAGACCCCAAGCGTCAAGTCACTGGACCAGCTGTCGTCGGCCGTGCGCAACCTCACGGTCAGCGACCAACAGACGAGCAGCGACGGCTCCGAGGTGCTCGTGCCCTCGCAGGTCTTTGACGTCCAGCTCTCCGCCGCGGACGGAGGGCTGGGCTTGGCGCTCGAGGAAGCCAATGACGCGGAAACAGCGGCGCGCAGCTTTGCAGTGTCGGCATTTGAGCTCAACGGCGCCGGTGAAAAGCTCTCTGCGGAGGCGAGCGACGCCATCAAGTTGGGTGATCGCCTGGTCGGGATCAATGACGACCCGTTCGCCAAGGAGTCGCTCTACGAAGTGCTGGAGAAGCTCTTCACGGCGCCCAACCCGGTCACGCTCACGTTCCAACGCTTCCTCCCGTGGACGTGCCCTCGCTGCACGCTGCTGAACGACGTGGACACGGGCGCGTGCGCGGCCTGCGGCCACAAAGTGTACCTTCAGTTTGGCATGCCCGTCACACTGCAGCCGAACGGCCGGAAGCTGTAGCCGTCGAGCACCACGATCTTCCCATCCACAGAGCAGCCCATGCCGTGCTGCTCCATCAACCTTCATGATTGTATACGTACCCAGGGACTCCCACAGATAAAAAAACGACCACCTCAACTCCATTCTCTTTCGTGATTCGTCACAGCCGCTCTGGTGTTACCGTCTCTTTCGCATCGTTTTGGTCGGGCACAAGTGCGATCTGGTTCGCGGCAGTACTCGCCGCCGCAGACTCGGACGGCGTCTGTGGTGCTGGAGCTGCTTCCTTTGCCTCGCGCGCCTGGATCGTCGCGACGATCTCTTGGATTTCCTCGATGGCCGCGGCGGTCTGCTGCTTTTGCTGCTGCGCCTCGTAGCGCGCGCGCTGCGCCTGGAACTGCGCGTACGAGACCTTGTCATTGAGCAGCTCGTGCGCGACCTTGGGCAGCAGCGCCGAGATCTCGTGGGCCGGGAAGCCATGCTGCTCGAGCTGCGCGCGCATGTTGCGTGTGATCATGAAGGGCACCGAGGCCACGGCGTTGGGCACTTTGGTGGAGCCCGTGCCGTGCCAGATGCGCTCGGCCCACTTGGCGCCGTCATACTGCCACTTGTTGGTGTAGTACCGCGTGAGCTGCTGCCACCGCACGAGCTTGGACTTCCACTGCTGCACCGCCATGCTGGTCAAGCCACGTCCTCTGTTCACCACACAACGACAAAACGGTGCCGCGCATGTTGGAACATCGAAAAGCTACGCTCATGTGGTCCACGTCATTTCCCGCGGTTGGCCGTGTATTGTAATTTTTGGGACAATAGACTGGCTACGTTGTAAAACAATGTTTTCGGAGGGGACAGCCAATCAACAACCCGAGCCCTAACACATGACATCAACGGGACACATGTGGTTGCAGACTTGCAGTAAACAAACTGCGCGTCACTGTTTTTCAGGTTTTATCCACGTTTTATGTCACCATCCTGGTGAGCCGAGTTCGAGTCACCGGCACAAAGTTCCAGGACAACGTATTCTGGAACAAAATTCGTGTCCCATGCTGCACCCACCGCATTCACACACGAACTCGTTTCTGACTCCACGCCAGTTTCAACTGGCCATTCCACCTGGACTCCATCATGCGCGTTCGTAGGATGCCTCGTTCGTAGGATGCCTCTCGATGCCGTTTGCGTTTGACAAAACCTTCCACTCCAGTGCGAAGTCTTCGCCGAAGGTGCCAGGCGAGGCCATTGGCAGCAGTGCCGCGGCACTCCGGATCGAGAGAATTTTTGGGTGGCGTCGCCACGGGCGAGTCCAAAAGATCGCCTTGCGCCACGCCACGCTGACGTGCCAAGTTCGGAACTCGTCTGCCCCAACTGCTCCAAAACTCTGTTTTCTTCCGCCACGCGTGCAAAGGCACGTCACAGTTTCTCAGATCCTCAATAATCTCATCAAGCACTCATAACGGTGGAGGCTCCACTGGAACCTCCACCGCTATGAGGATCTCGTGCAGCTGGGATCACCCATTGAGCCGCATGCTGCGCATGATCAAGGTCCGCCGCTCGGATGGATGGATTGCACTTGCTTAACTCTTTAAAAAGAATGCGTACAGTATCCAAATCAAGGCGTTCTCTCCCAACAAGTAACGCGGGCTGCCCCGCCCATCAAAGCATCAAGCCCTGCGGTGTGTCAGTTGTTTGCAAGCAGAATCTCTTCTTTTCCCCATCGCGCTCCTCTCTCTGCCTCCAGTCTGTCGAGTCTTGAGTCAAGACTCTTGAGCTCTTGGGCTTTCTCTACCTCGCAGCTTGGCTCACGGTCGTCCCCCATTGGTCTAAACTAATTATAAAACTACATCATTGGTCAAAACCTCGTACCGAAAATCCTGGAACGTCAAAAAGGGCTAGGGACCCGGTCGCCAGCGGAGTTGCAACAGAGTGGGACCCATACCTATTAGTAGCCTGTGCTAGAGTCAGTCCGTCCCCACAGTTTTGGGAGTTCCCCCTGTCCCCTCACCGCCCCGTCCCCTCGGCCTTCCAACAAACAGACGAACCGCGGGCGCCCATATTCATATATTCTCCCCACTCCTTGGGCACTTTGCTGGCGTTCACGTGGAGTATTTTAGACGCGCCATGACGGCGATCTTCGGGAAGGAACTGTCGCCGACGGTCGCGGCGCTGGTGTACGTGTTCCTTGTCGCCGCACTGCTCATCCTCGTGGCCTCGATCTGGTACTACTGGAGCTACGCGCGGAAGATCGAGCGCTTTCTCCAGCGCGACAACGAGAACAACAACATGATGCGGCAAGACCTCGTCGACTCGTTCGTCGAGCGCGGCGAGGAAGAGTGGACCTGCTCGATCTGCTTCCACGACAACCACCCGAGCAAGGACGCGTGCGTCATGTGCGGCACGCCGCAAGTCGTCGGCTCGCGCTCGCCGTCGATCGCGCGCGCCTCGGGCTTCCGCAAGGCCGACCTCGTGCGCATGAACTCGAGCATTCTCACGCAGCAGTCGCGCGTGCGCTCGTTCCACGTGCGCCGCCTCAAGCAGATGAACCTCACCTCGCGCCAAAAGGCGGCCATGCGGCGGCACCTCTGGCGCCGCAAGAAGGGCGCCGACGGGCGCCTCCACTGGGTGCGCATCGACGAGGACGAGCAGGACTACAACGAGCTCTCGACGCCCAAGGGCGAGCCGCCGCGCGACTCGGAGGACTCGATGACCGACTCGATGCGCGCCACGCAGGCCCACATTGCGCTCGCGCTGCGCGACTTTGGCGAGGAAGAGTCGGCCCAGGAGGTCGAGCGCGCGCCACGCCCGAGCCGCTTCTTCCAGCCACTGCGTGCCACGGCGCTCAAGAACCTGGAGCAGGCCGAAGAGCGACCGACCATGTTCCACAACCAGCTGCAGAACCCATACAATGACCTGTCCAAGCTCGAGCTCGGACTCGGCGCCATCGACGAGGAAGAGCGTCGCGACAACGCGACCGCGATCTCGACCGGTTACGTGCGCCACGAGAACGAGGACGGCGGCTTTGACTGGGCGCCGGCAAACGGCGTCGAGATTGCGACGACCGCGCGCAAGATCGAGTGCGACGACGACCTGGAAGAGATCGCCGCGCTCACGTTCCTCGAGAAGACCCGCTGGTTTTTGGGCCAGGTTCAGAAGCGCTGGCGCAGCTACGACGAAGGGCACATCCAGTTCGTCGTACGCCGCGAGCACCTCGTTGAGGACTCGCTCGAGCAGATGCTCAAGTGTCCGGCGAGTCGCTTCTGGGAGCGGCTCCGCATCTACTTTGAGAACGAGCCGGGTCTCGACGCCGGCGGTCTCATCCGCGAGTGGTTTGAGTGCCTTAGCGACGCGCTCTTCAACGACGATTTTGGTCTGTTCATCGCGACCAAGGGCGAGAACATGGGCTACTGGATCAACCCGGCGTCGGCATCCAAGGTCAAGGACCACCTCAAGTACTACGAGTTTGTCGGCCGCCTTCTCGGCAAGGCACTGATCGAGGGCCACAACATGAAGATGTCGCTCGCGCTGCCGCTCATCAAGCACATCCTGGAAGTGCCGATCTCGTTCTCGGACTTGGAGTTCCTCGACGAAGAACTGTACAAAAACGCTCTGTGGATGAAGCAGAACGACCACGCCGAGCTGCTTGCGATCGACTTTACGGTCCAAGTCATCACGTCCGAGGGCAAGTCTGAGACCGTCGAGCTCGTGCCCGGCGGCAAGAACATTGATGTGACGGACGCCAACAAGAAGCAGTACCTCGAGCTGCTGCTCAAGCACTACATGTTTGGCAGCATCGCCCCGCAGCTCACGGCGCTGCTGCGCGGCTTTTACGACATTGTCCCGCAGTTCCTGGTCACGGTGTTTGACTACCAGGAGTTTGATTTGCTGCTTTCGGGCGTGCCCGACATCAACGTCGGCGACTGGCGCACGTACAGCGAAGTGCGCTGGATCAAGCTCGAGAAGCCGACGCCGCAGGAGCAGCGCGTCATCGAGTGGTTCTGGGATACGCTCGCCAACTTTTCCAGTGAGCAGAAGGCCCGGCTGCTGCAGTTTACGACCGGCACGAGCCGCGTGCCCGTGCAGGGATTCAAGGCGCTCACGAGCGCCGACGGCCGCGTGCGACGCTTCACGATCCAGGTCGTGCAAAAGGGCGCGCCCCCGACGGGGCTCATGCCCAAGGGCCACACGTGCTTCAACCGCGTCGACCTGCCGCTGTATGGCTCCATCGAGGAACTCGAGAAGTACCTGACACTCGTGATCAACATGGAGATCTCCGGCTTCTGGCTGGAGTAGAACTTGTGTAGACGAAAGACTGTGTGGGACTGTGATGAACTTCAGTGTGTGCAATGGAATGAATGGTTGTTATTATACAGCGTGCACGGCCCTCGGGTCGTCTGTTTCCAATGTCTTCCTGATTCTCACTGGTGCACAAGAAAGCAGTTGGGCGTCTTGGCGATCATCCCTTCGAGGTCCGCGAAGCGCAGCATATGGGTCGCGCAGATCTCGTCCGTGTTGTGCGCGCCGTCCATCATCTGGAGAATGTCCTTCTCGAGCAGCGATGCCTTCAGGGACGCGAGCGCGCGCTTGCTCTGTGCGTGGTTACCGGACGGTTGTGGGCCGCCATTGGCCGTCGCGTTCAGGGCAAGCGTCGACGGCGAGAAGCCTCGCGGCGCCGGCATTGCCTGCTGCTGCTGCCCCTGAGGCTGTGGTTGTGGTTGTTGTTGTTGCTGCTGGGAGCTACTACCGCCACGGTCGATGTGGACCGGGTACCTGTGCACACGCCGCAAGAACGCGTGGATGAGCCCGAACGTGATGAAGCGCCGCACATCGACGTTCACGAGCGACTCGGCGTAGAGCACGCTAAAGTCGCTCATGCGCAGGCTCGGTTGCATGCTGCAGTAAAGGGCAAACAGCTTGGCGAACGCCGGCGGCTGCTTGCCCGACTTGGTCACGTACAGCGCGCACTCGGCCTGGAGCTTGGGGTCGTTCGCGAGCAGCGAGATCTTGGGCGTCGTCGCGTAGATATTCGAGTGCAGGAAAATGTCGATCATTGTGATGCAGCCGTAGTACAGTAACTGCCGCAGACACTTTTTGACGATCGCAATCTCGACGTCGGCCTCGAGGCTGATGCGCTTGACGTACTTGACGCCGTCGATGAACGGCACGATCTGCTGCAGCGCGAGGTCCCACTCGGCTATCCACCATTGATCACACACATACAAGTTAGCTCTATCCAGCCTCTGGATCTCAAAGTACTCTGGATAGGGAGGTCTACCCAGAGTCTAAAAAGCGTTGCTCACCGCTGTTCTCCAGGAGCTGCCGCAGGTCCCGCACGGCGACGGGCACTTGGTAGTCAAAGACCTGGCGCGGGTCGTGGAGCTTGGGAAAGAGCTTGAGGTTGATGATGTTAGCGGTGTCCACGGGGATCGTGCTCTCACCGTGGAGCGTGAGATCGCTCAGGATCTGCGGCAGAATGTGCGCTAGCAGCTGCTTACGCTCGGGTTTCGAGAGAAAGCCGCTCTCTTTCTCCATACTCTCGACGAGCGTGCCGAGCTTGCGCAGGATCGGTAAGAACGGCGCCGTCTCGGTCTGCTCGTCAAACACAAAGCCGATGTTGAAGAGCAGCGCGTTGCGAAAGTACTTGTCGTCCTCGATGCAGACGGGGTACCCGACGATCTTGGTGTGGCGGCCCACGCACACCGTGATGATCTTGCTGCAGAGCGCCTTGTCGATGATGATGTAGCTCGAGACGCTGTCAAAGACCTCGGCGCTCAGCACGCTGTGAACAGGGAGGGGCACACACGGGACGGGTTAGACGCTTCTATCGTTTAGAAAAGGGGTCAGAGAATAGATGTGCATACTCGTGAGGGGCCTGAAAGACGATCACGGGCCCCGCGATGTTGTCGAACTCGCTGTAGAAGAGGCCCTTGATCATCTTGGTGTGGTGCGGATATTCGATGCAGCGCAACAAGTGGCGGATCTGGAAGATATGGCAGAAACCATATACGGGTATTGACCGCTTGGAAACCCGTTATCTTCTTTCGTCTTGAAGCCCACACCCACAGTAATACAGTATAACCCGGGTCTGAAAAAGATAGTTCGACCCGTCGGGTTTTAGAACCCGTTGCCGTTCGAGGGAAAAAATTGGCGCCATGGCTTTGGCTCTGGCAACCAGGCGAACATGGCGGCAGCGACGGGAGACACGCGCACGGTACGCACCACATATTGGCGGCTACAGGGAGCGAGCGGCGATCACATATCGACCACTGGAAAGCTGACATGTTGGCCTATGGATTGATGTGGTTTTCACCAGGTGACGATTCCACTGAGCCAGCTCACGGAGCATTTAGGCTGCGCGATCTGCCAGGGGTTGCTGCGCGACGCGCAGACTATTCCCGAGTGCCTCCACTCCTGTACGGCCCTATCGTTGCTATGTGTGGTCTTTCATGGTGCGTTCTAACTGGCGATGTCTCTTGGTCGCGTTGCAGTCTGTAAGAGTTGTATTTATCGCCACTTCCTCGTGCAAAACAGTCGGTCGTGCCCCACGTGCTTCATCACACTCAAGCCGCGGCCGATCACGACGCTCATGTACGCGCGCTCCGTCGCTCTTAGCTAGTGTGTACGCATAATATCTGATGGGCGTTTGGACTGGCGGCTGCAGATCGGACCAGAAGCTGCAGGATGTCGTGGACCGCATTTTCCCCGAGCATAAAGAGAACGACGTGCGACTGGAGGCCGAGTTCTACGCGACCCACGGGTTCACCAAGAAAGACCCGAGCGCCGCCGCGTCAGACGAGAGCAAACCCGTAACAGCGCCGCCGGGCAGCCGCAAGAAGAACGTGCTGGCACCACTCGCGAACGGCGGACCGCGGCTTAGCTACCCGTTCACCATTGAAGTGTACCCGCAGCAAAGGTATGTCCCCTGGTCGCCCTACCCTGGTCAAGGCCTCTTCTCGTGTGCGTTGACCTAACGCTCCTGGATGTACTGTATACAGCGGCCGTGTCAGACCGCTGCCAGAGCTCCGCCTCCCGTTTCTCCACGTCGACGGCCGGTTCAAAATGTTCGATCTGCAGAAATGGCTGCGACGGCGGCTAGAAGTGAGCGAACGATCCGAGATTGAAGTCACTTGCATGGGCGCGACGGTCGGACCAGAGCTCTCGATCAATTTCATCCACCGCACAATGTGGGACCTGCAACATGACGGCTCGGAGCGGCTCATCCTGCATTATCGGCTGCTGACGCCGTGAAGACCAATTTCAGGGCGGAGGTACTGTTCAGACTAGTGTGCAGCGGCTTGCGGGTCAATAGAGGAGGCGTGAATGTGTATTGGATGGACATCTCTCATCGCTTCCAATCGGATCGTGCGGTCGCAGGGCGTTCGGCATCTCCCAGCTTCTCGCGTGGCGTGAGAGAGTTCGTCTTCCTCTCGTGCGCGTCGGCCACGATGGTTCTAACAAGCTCTTGCTTGTAGTTTTTCCAGTCCGTGTCGTGCTGGAACTTTCGCACCAGATCATCGCCGGAAGGAGGCTTCAGGAAGACGAGTCGCCGCAGGCTACTCAAGCCAGCCGGAGGTGTCGAGGAATAACTTTCTGACGCTTGCGTGCGCCGAGCGTTGATTTGCTGCATATTTTTCTGCAGCAGCGCTCGGTTCTTCAGTGACAAGCCGAGCGTGAGATCCGACGCGGTGAAGAAGATCAGCTCGCACGTTTCGGTAGTGATAAGCGCTGTTTTGGCGCACGATACACCGCCAGATCCCGTAGCGAAGAGATCTTGGCGACGAGATTTACGAGGTGGGATCCAAGATGAAGACGCGTTGAAGAATGCGCCGCGAGCAAGATTAGTCGCGCCTTTCCATACGTTCGTGGTGGTCCGACCGGTGCT